>JAPYYS010001959.1:0-10522 GCA_030522525.1 Campopleginae sp. 14b
GATATTTTTTGACCATTAACAAATTTAGTAACAGTTAATGAATGTTTGATTAAAAGTACCAACTAAATATATTTCTTCATTATAAATAAACTGTTTTCTTAGTGTGCCGAAGAAATACAACGGATCCTGCGGTTAGAAGTCATTACGAAGGTTCCTGTCGTTCGTATTGGATTAATTATTTTCAAAAACGACCCTCGAGAGTTTTCGTCCACCGAAAAATGATTTCAAGCGAAAAAAAAAGCAGAAAAAAAACCTCCTTCCACGAGAATGGTCCTCCTGCATGAAAATAGAATGACAGGATTCCTTTAACGCTACACAGGATTGGTTGCATGTTCCTATACGACGAATGCCCATGGCCATGTGGCTCGAACGCCGTCTATATGTTGATGTGATAGACGACGTTGAAAATTCACCAGGAGCAACTGCTTTGTGCATGAATTTCAGAGAAGCCGCGACAGGTAGGCGCATATTTTCCTCAGAAAGGCTGATTCATACATCTACCTCGAGAAATGTGTCTCTGTCCCGCTCTTTCCATGTGCAAGATTTTCCAGAACATACTTGGGTGAGCCTCGCTTGTCGACGTCTGTAAGGGAAACGAAAAGACGCGATAGTATCGCATTCGCACTCTCCTCATGTTATATCACGTCCGCATCCACACACGTATACACTATTTTGTACAGTGTGTGGAATTCGGACGCATCAAGCTCTACCGACGTGACAATAACTCTTAGAAATGTCTACCTATGCGCTATAAGACAACTTCCCCTTGTGAGCTCTTTCAATCTATCTACCGAGGATACGGACAACGTACCTGTGAGGCGGTAGTGTGTCCATGTCCATCTGTACATATAAATACGCGTTTATATACTGAGAATTCCACAAGAAGCGGCCAAGGTCTGGCGAGAGCTTTATGGATCACTCGTTTTGCTGAGGGGCAGCGAATACTATGGAGGAAATATTAATCGAGCAATAAGGAGAAGCCAAGCGCGAATGGGTTGAGCGTTTATTGGTTCTACTTGCGATTATTTTGCAATTGATATCCTTTCGAAACGTCTCACTAGGATGACGTGGCTCAACGCTTTTTTCTTTCCTTCTGGGCTGTTGCCGCTGCAACGTATTCCTCGGGCCTTCGGGACGATTATGGGAACCGCCAGTAGCGGCTACACACTTAATGGTGAGGATGATGGTGCAGAGAGGGATTAACGGGGGTCGATACGTTCATCACATAAATTCAGTGACTCTCGTTGTACACGTTACCAATCATTTAATGGAGGCTTGGTATATCGGTTTCGGGCGAGCGACACATTATAGTTTCGAAGGTTTATGTATGGAGAACGTTACGAACGTGGACATTCAAATGTCACAGCAATAAGAGAAGTCTTGTTGCTTTCACACTCAAAATTTCCTAATTTTTGAAGAAAAATTAGTGTCATTTTTTATCTGATGCTAAAAAATGTTATCACCAAATTTTATTAAATTCTTATCATATTGTCGGATGTAGCCAACCCCCTTAAGAGCATAGGAAATTCGAAAGTTCTGGAATTTCATGACATCTCTATGAATATATCATTTTTTTAAGTTTTTCAAATTTTTAATTTTTTTTTTTAATTCAATTTTTAAATTAAATTTTTTTTTAAATCACATTTTTAAATTAAAATTTTTTACAAATTAAATTGGAAAATTAAATTTTTTGAAAAATTGGATTGAAATTTTTTAATTTTCAAATAATATTCTCATCAAATTTTGTTAAATTCTTATCATATTGTCGTGGGTAGCTATTTTTTTATTTTTATTGCGTTTTCCTAGTATTTATTTATCCAGTTGTAAAGTCGACCTGATTGCCACTTTGAAACAGGAATCCGTTTGCCTTTCTTTTCCCTTGTACATGAGTCCATTTTGTATTTGTGCAGTTTTATTTCGTTCGAGGTATATTGCTGTAGAAACGAGATACCGGCGTCCTTTTCTTTTTTATTGCAGAATATCCGATTCCTTACATTTATACATACATAATATTGAAAGAGCGATCGTCTTAAATGTACATTCGTTTTTTCGTTCCAGAGAAACCTCCTCACGTTTTATCGGCAAGGTATATCGCTTTCCGATCGATGACGATTACACCGCACTTGACATAACTTAGTGTACGATCGATCAAGCCTGTACTCTCGATTGCATCACGTATATTACGTTTTTTATTTGCGATTGGATCTTCTCGTTCTTCTGCATCATGTCATGTGGCTTTTGCAGATCCCAACAAATACAGGGTGTCCCTGAAGCCTTTACTAAAATTACCACAATCCCTTTGAGAGCAAGCACTCACCACATTGGTGCAAATTTGCTCTTGGACTATTCGAATCTTCACATTCCTCCGATGGATCTATGAAATTAATCTTGAAACCATACTTTTTAGGGGTAAAATGTCCTGAGTAATCGATTACAATGATTTTCAAAATTGAGAAATGAAATTTCATTGTGGAAAAGTGGCCAAATTGGAGAAAGGAATTTTGAAAACCTGTTACACTTGAAATTTTCGTTGTTGCAAATTTGCAAATCGACTTTTCAAAATTTCATATTTCTTCAATGAGTGCATGAAATTAATCTTGGAACCATACGTTTTAGGGGTAGGATATCCTGAGTAACCGATGGAAATGATTTTAAAAATTGAAAAATGCAATTTTATCGTCAGAAAATGGCCAAATTGAAGAAATCAATTTCGAAAACCTGTCACACTTGAAATTTTCGTGATTGCAAATTTGCACCAGTGTGATGTTGTTAACATTTGAATCGTCTACAAGAGCCTCCGGTTGATAATTGGGATCTTTTCAAAATGAAATAGCAGATAAAAAGACGTTGGAATATACGATGAAGAATGAAGGCTCCTCGAATCAAAATAAACGACACATATTTCTTGAAATATAAGATTTATAAATTATTTAAAAAAAACTTTGATCAACTTTCGAGGCTCTGAGTCGTGAAAAAACAAAAACGTGCTCCGTCGGGATCGGGTTAATCGACATAATGAAATAAAGTATGTACATTAGCAGACTGGAATGTAAGAGCGCTTAGTAGAAACCTGCAAGTAACGTAAGTTCATGAACAGACCAATGAACTGCCGTTGGTATCGTTCGCTCACTCGATGCTCCAGAAAAACGGTGATCCAATAAATTTTCCAACCGCGTTACACCGCTCTCGTTCTTTTTCTTTTTCTCCTGCAGTCACGAGTTTTTTTTCCATTTAGTTTTGTTTTTTTTTTCGAATCGCTGGTTCAGTTTCAACCACATGGGTAGCGATGTACCTGCATCAGCCAGCGTTATCCACAAGTTCTCTCCTCTCTCCGTCAGTCTCTTCGCTCAGTCTCGTCCCTTTTTCCGCTCCCTTTCTCCCCGCAGACGTATCCTCTGGTGTAATGCCTTTTTCCCTTCGTCCCATGCACATTTTTTTTATTTCTATTTTTATCTCTACATGTGTATGTAAACTCTTGGCAACATGAAAACTAGATTTTGCTTGCCTCTCGTTCCCTATCCCGATGCGCCTGCTCGCCTCTCATTCTCTACTTTTCTCCTTCTCTCTTCTTCTCTCATTCGCGCTATGCCTTTTTCTTATGTGATGTAACGATAATTTAGGTGCGTTCACTTGGCACACTCGTTGACAGTCCTGCGCCCCTTGGTTTCCTGCCAAATATCTCAGGCCGTGAGAGAAGCGAGAGACCAACAGAGCGAGAAGAGATGCTGAGCCTCCTCTGTGCGCCAGCCTTGGGAACACGAGACGCGAAAAAAAAGCGATCGAAGAAAAATCATCGCAGTGAGCGAAAATCTAATATCTTCCTTTTTTTCCAACTCGGTGGGGGTCACAGATTCTTTCCAATTGGTGTAAACAGCAAAAATCGACATTTTTCCGTCCTCACTGAAATCGCTGCGTGAAAAATGGCCGCCGAATATTAATGTTTCTTTTTGAGGACGTTCGTTACAAACGAAAATATGATAAGAATTTTATAAAATTTGGTGATAATATTCTTTAAAATCGCATACGATGACACTAATTTTTCTCAAATTTTCATCTACAGAGTTGTCGAATAATCTGAGTTCACAATATGAAAAAGATATCTGAATCCTAATGATGCTGGAGTTTGCAACGTTGCGATGCAACGAAATATATTTATTTTTATTGATGATTTGTTTAGTTTTCAAAATGATCCGAATTTTTCGAGCTGATATAATTCTATGGGGGCAAAAACCGTTTGTTTCATCATCGCAATTCAATTCTAAATATAGATAATGGGTTTTGGCAAAAAAAAAAGAAGAATTTTGTTCTATTCCAAAGAGGCAAATTTCAACACGACGAATCCTATGCTTATGCATGTGAACTCGCGTGTTCAATTACTCGAAAACTATGTAGAAGAAAAATCTTGAAAAATTTGGATATTTATATTTAATACTAAGGAGTATGCTCTCCAAATTTCATGAAATTCTAATCATTTCGAATTTCCCTATGCTTTTAGGAAGGTTGGCTACATACGACAATATGATAAGAATTTAATAAAATCTTGTGAGAACATTATTTAGCATCGAAAACGATGACACAAATTTTTTTCTATTCTTCTTCTGCATAATTGTCGTTGGAATTTTTTTTTCAAATTTGTATATTTATATTTATTACAAGCATATGCTCACCAAGTTTCATCAAATTCTAATCATTTCGAATTTCCCTATGCTTTTGACATGGCAAAATTGTCGTGTGTCCTTATCGCATTCCATCGATTATACATTTTTTGTTTGTTCATCGTTTTTGTCGCTCAATCGGCATCCGATTTTTTTCGGATTGTTTCAAATTCTGGAAATATTTATCTTATTCGTTATCCCTCACTGCGTCATTATAACAAGATATGAGGATATTCAGATCGTTACGTATTTCTTGCACGTTTATCTTTTATCCAGCATTCACAAGAAGGTGATGTGAAATATATACCGAATTATCAAATCTCTTACACGCACAGGATGCGAACGGGTTGTACGAAGGGTCCGGAGAGCTCGTGAATTATTTTCGTATTCCACACACGTGTGCACCTTTTATACAATCCAACCGTGAATCACAAAGATATGAACTTGCAAAGTTTCTGATTGTTTTCATGCCGAGGTTTATTTTCATTGAAAACTCTGCACGAGCTTTACTGTTTATTTTAGGAGCATGCACCTCTCGCGTTCCTTTTTTTTAAACCACAGGTCACGAACGAACGTGTTCGTATTTACGAAAAAAAATAACGAAATTCTTACGCGAATATGCGGAAATTTTTCGTTGATGAAAATATTTTTTGACGAAAATTCCTCAATGTCTTGCATTCAAATGAAAATTGAAGTGGAAATGAATTATTTTTTCACCTTTTCTCGTCATGATAAATAAAAACAATAAAATGATCCGTCAGAAAAGTTTTTAAACATTTTTTCGTAGCCTTAGTCTGCGCAGCGTGTAGACGAAATTTTTGTTCTCCTATTTCTGCTCGCACTATTAATGATTCCTTGCCACGTGACATGAGAGAGTCTTTGACATTCGAGCCAAGAGAGTGATGGTCGTTCGACGGAACGCATAATAGGAATTAATGAATTGCGATTGTCGCCTTATAGGGCCATGAACTCTATCCCTCGTCGGAGTCGTTCCGTTCATTTTTCTGAATGTTTTCACCACCAAGGATTTGTAACCATTCACCCACACATTTATCTTCGCGAGCGACGCGCACAAAAATGTGGATGAATGATTCTCTCCTGCCGAGACTCACTCAGACGTTTTTTTTAATCCCATGAGTTCTTCCGCGCCTCGCTGTATGCTCAATCATCATGAATTATTCAAAACCGAGGCAATTACTTTTTCCAGACTGTCGGCTCAACCAATAGGAATTCTTTCGATCGTTTTCACCGATCTCTCTCTCTCTCTCCCTTCAAAGAATAATTTCCTATTTCTGTTCCGTGTGCTTGAAAATAGAAAATTAACGCTCCCTAGAATAATATTTTGTGTGGCGATCAAATCAGTTTGTAAAAAAAACTCAGTATTTGTCGGAACGTTGATCAACCAGTGTGGATAAAACAATTTTTCATAAATTCTCTAAAACTCGATTCTCGAACGGAATTTTCAAAAATTCTGTAGGTTCAGGGTCAAATAGACCCAGTGTCTCGATACTAAAATATATACTAAAAAGGAATGAAAAACTTGTTCACAAAGTTTCCAAAAATTTATTACAAAAATCGCGGTTGGGCGATTTTTAAAAAATCTCAAATATTCATTAAATTCGAAAAATCGTAAAATTTAAACCGCTCGACCGATATTCCCCAAATTCAATACCACCCTTCCCATTATGATGCTCTATTAATAATAAAAAAATTAATAATAAATCTCGAAATTTGCGAAAGTTAGAGCGATTACGAACTTTTTTGAAATTTTCAAAATTCCGTAGAATTCGTAGTTTTCTATCGATTCTGACAAATTTCTCAAGGAACAAAGAGCCGGTGAGGATTAACGTTTGTGCAAAACGGGAGCCCTGTAGCTCGAACCGTTCTCGAGTTGTAAACGTTTTAATTTTGCAGTGCCAGAACATGCACACAAATACGCACGAATCCGGAAATTTTTTCTGGATATGATTTTTCGACGTTTTGGGAAATTTTGAGCACATTGTCATTGAAAACTGTAAAAAAAAGTTTTCACCGTCACATAGCTTCCTCTGTGAGAAAGCAAAATTCACGTGATCTCGAATTCTGTCCTCATTCTCGACGATAAAATAAAAAAATCTATACGTAAGAAAAATCGGCGTTGAATCGAAAGTTGCTACTTGTACGTAACAAAGCGAAAATATTGCTCTTAAATTTTTCAATTGAAAGAATTTACGATCGTCGCGCGCGGGAAAGCTTTCGGGTTTTTCTCTCAAAGCTCCTCCTCTGTCTCGCAGTTTCCTTTGGTCCTGAGCTTTGTCGGGACGATGCTCGGGAACAGGTTGAATAAAAATAAAAAAGCTTCCCAAAAGATCACGTTTCTGACTTATCCATACGAATATTTATGAATAAAAATCCTGGTTGGTTAAGGCTATACCTATTTTTTGATGCCGTTATGGAAAGGAGTGGTATGGAGAGTACCGCGGTCTGTGACAACGTTCATGTATAGCGAACAACAGCTGGTCTCGAGCAAGGTTTTCAAGATGGACAATACTTTGGCGAGCGGAGGGAAAAGCAAGGTTCGAAAAAGCAAACCTCCAGCGACAATATTTTTCCAATCAAACGGAATTTCCTTTTTTTTTTCATTTTTATATGCCACGAGCGTAAATTTTCGCTCGAGTATGTGTGCACGCTGTTTTCCATGGCCGAGAATATTCCCTTGTGTGCGAATTGCATTGCTTCGCTTATCACGTGCAACCCGCACACGGGAGCTTTGATGTGCATTCTTTGCCAGCGACCATTTATATACAAAATATCCAAAGATTCAATAAAATGTAGGGAGGAAAAAAAATGTCGATAGAATCCACTGAATTTTCTCGAGGCTACGAAATCTAGAGAAAAAATTATTTTTTCACTCGAGGAGGAATTTTTATGCAGAAAATTTGAAAAAAAATGTGATTTCTAATTTTTCCATAAATTCCGAGAACGTCGTCATTTAAAAATATTTATTTTATTAGTTTGAAAAAAGACTCGAAAAGTTAGATAGTCGAGAAATATTCGAAGAAGCCAGACGCGGTCGATAGGGGAAAAAAAATTCAAGAGCCAGTAGCTCTCAGCAATGCGGAGCCAACCATCGACGCTTGAAGTGGAAACGATTGTTTCCATACGATAAGATTTTTCCACTGCGAGCGAAAAGACTGAGGCTCTCGTCTCCCCTCCAGATTCCTAACGAATTTCCATTAACCAGATTTACTTGGACGGTATCACGGGTCAGGAATTCTTCCCCTCTCAATTTATCGACTGGTCTCGTGAATTGATCGCAGTCCAGGAGTTTGAAGATGCGAGAAAAGCAGATCGTAATGCATAACCCACACTGAGAAAACGATTCATTTATGCTGCTAACGAATGTAAAGTTGGATAGAGCGGAATAAATGTTTTCGAACAATTAATGAATCATTTATTCGAGCCTCTCACGATTTTCTGAAATAAACATTTGTTAATAGTTAATAAACGAATCATTTGATGAAACTCAACCTTTCTTGATAACAAACGAATTTGACAATCATAAACATCTATAAAGTAAAGGGAAATAAAAGCGATCGAACAAATAATTTTCTCCAAGGAAATGCTATGCCTATGAAATTTGATCGTGATAAGAAAAATATTTTTTTGCCATTAACAAATTTTGTAAAAGTTGATGAATGTTTGAGTAAAAGTATCAACTAAATACATTTTTTTATTATAAATAAACTGTTTTCTCGGGGTGGGAAAACGATTTATTTATATGTACCAGGATTTATATTCTTCATATTTATATTTATTGACCAATAACAAATTTTATTACAGTGGAAACACGATTTATTTCTATGTACCAGGATTTATATTTATATATTTTTATTTTTATTTATATTATTTGACAATTAACAAATTTAGTAACAGTTAATGAATCCTTCAGTAAAAGTACCAACTAAATATATTTCTTTATTATAAGTAAACTCTTTTCTCAGTGCACTGTAAAACGAATGCCATAAAGAAGGGTTTCTAAATCGGCCTTATTCGGTGGTACTTAAAGTAATCTTGTGGAGTGCTGGTGTTCCGGTCAGCTCGTTCGATCTCATTTAAAAGGCAGCCAAGAGTGCAAACTTGCTGGAATTCTGCAAAAGCATCTGCAAGGATTCATGGAAAAATAAAATCCTCTCGCTCGTCGTAAGGCAATCTGTCAGAGTTGGACAAACGCGAGGCAAAAGAGCAGATAACTGAAAAACAGAATCACCTTTTCTGCGGAGATTCCTGATAGTTCGAGAAGCGTTGAGTTACACTCGCGTTTTTCTGGCAAAAAGAGATCACCGTCTAATTTTTATTTTTTATCGAATGATCGAACGTACACTGAAAAGGACATTTTTTTGGAAAAGATCGATATTTTGTTCGACTAAACGTTTTTTTTTTTTAAATGACAAAAATTTGTCTTCGCAGCGCGAAATATTGAAGAAAGTTCCTACCGGAAGTAAATCTTTATCATCCCAATCGTAAATTCAGTTGACGGTTTCGTTGAAAATAAAAAATACTGTTAAAATCTCGAAAATTTTGAAATTATAAAAAAATATTCAATTTCCAACAAAATATCGACGTTTTTTGACAAAATTTCATTTTCAGTGTACAACTGCGATGGATCTCACTCCGTGAGATGGCAAGATGAATAATTTAGAGATATATATATTATTTTATTAACGATGAGGAACGACATTGATCCCCTTGGTCGAGCAACCAATCGCTCGACGCGGCATTTCGCGCATACATGCATAATGAGTTGTTCCAACGCAAAGCTGCGAGTTGAGTCAGTGCGCTTTTATGAAAAGTTTCTCTCGGGCCGTGAATAAATCGCTCTAGCGTCGATTGGTTTGCCTCGGGAGTCTTCGACTCACAAGCCAGGAAGAGAGAGACAAGGAAAGAGAGAGAAGGAGAGAGAGATACATGTACCAGATGGAATTGGAAACGTACGAATGGAATTGGAACTTTCATGCTGACTTTTGCTCCACGGGAAGGCTGTCTCGTGAGAGACAACCTGCTGTTTGTCCCTTTTGGATAACAGTACCGGGAGCTCGTTCAAGATCGAGACGCCAAAATGAAAGACGGACCTAAAGAGTAGGAGGAAAACAAAAGGACAGAGAGAGAGAGAGAGGGAGAGATAGGAGCAAATGGAAAAACGAAAGAGTGAGATAAACAAGCGAGCAAATTTCAGGGAGCCCCGCGTGATCTTCGCACACGCTGAAAGTCGAAGCAAAGAGAGTCGGCGTTTAATCGAATTCTTGAAAGGCAGCAAGAGCGAAAACAAGCCGTCATATATTCCGTGAAAGACACAAATCGAATCTTCGTTTAAACAAATTATCGAAAGACGGGCGACAAATTTTCATAGTCATGTTTCATTGCAGCCGCGACGTATCGCCGTCGCCTCGCAGGATTACGCTCCATTTCGGAGCTTTTACACTTTGATTTGAAACCGATAAAAATCCTTTCACTGAGAAAACAGTTTATTTATAATGGAGGAAAATATTTAGTTGATACTTTTACTCGAACATTCATTAACTGTTACAAAATTTGTTAATGGTCGAAAAATATCTTTGTTATCACGATCAAATTTCATAGGCATAGCATTTTCTTGCAGATAATGATTTATTCGATCACTTACATTTCCCTGAACTCAGTAGATGTTTATGATCATCAAATTCATTTGCTATTAAAAGAGGTTACGTTTTATCAAATTATTCATTCCTATTGAACTACTTTTTTTTATTACTAGGGACCATCACGCGCGCTTACGCGCGCGAACGGTTTTCTGGTAGCGCTGCAGCGCTCCTTTCATATATAATAATTTTACCGATATATACCAGGGA
>JAPYYS010001960.1:0-26692 GCA_030522525.1 Campopleginae sp. 14b
CTTCGGAATAATTAACGAGGCTATGAAAATCTGAGATTAAAAAATGAATTAATAAACATTTGCTAAACTTTTCGTAATTTTTTGACAAATTTATCGGAATAATTAACGAGGCCATGAGAATGTGAGATTAAAAAATAAATGAAGAAAAAAAATGCAACTGACCCTCGTAGACCCAGTCGGGCACGCCGTTGTAAATGCTTCCAAAAACGCCAGTGGTTGTTATTTGGTAATCGTTGTTGATTTCTGGTTCTGGTCGATAGAAAATGTTATTTTGACTGACGTAAACGAGACCATTGCCTTGTGGAGCCCACGTCGCTAATTGCAGATTCGTTGAGTTGCCAACGTTCAGCAAAGTTTCGGTACTGTCGTGTGCAAAAAACAAGAAAAACATTTTATTTTTTACTCCAGGAAAAAAAAACGTCGAAGAACTCTGGAAAAAGTTTCATGGAAAAAAAAAAAAAAAATGACAAAAAGTTGCATTTATTTCTCATAGTGAGGCGAAAGAGATTTGAGCTTTTTCCATGAGTTTTCTCCAATGAAAAATAATCATTTTACGCATTCATCGGGATTAGGATGAACGTCAAGGTCTGGTAATTTGATTTAAAGGAAAATCTTGTAACACGAGCTCGAAATAATGAATGGAGAGCGGTAGGAAAGTTTGTAGAGTTAATAAACGTGAATTTCCATGAGAAACCTCATTAAAGTTGCAAAATTGCTCGCCTCACTAATTTTACGATTTTTTCGTTGTTTTTTTTTCTTCGTTTTTTTTGGCAGAGACTGGAGGAACGTATGCAGGAGAATAATTCGTTTCTCTCGTCTCTTTGATGGTGTAAAATTTTAGAAACGCAAACAATTTTGCCACAAAATTCAATGGAAACTTGAGCGCCTGAGAAAACTATGGCTTTTGTTACAGAAACATGTGCATGGAATTATTTCCATTTTCTCGTATTTTTTGTGAAAATATCGTCCATGGCTGAGGATACAACATTCGTATGGGGATTCCCATGGCAAGAGGAGTGGTCTGATTTTTTTTCACCTGACAATCGACTCGTGAACGGAGTTTATTTCAAAATCTCATGAAAAAACGATTATTTCTTGAAATTTTAAAATCAGTGGATAACTTTTTGGAAATCTCGGGAAATTTTTGAAGATTTTTCGACTTTTTTATCAAAAGGTTATGGGAATTTTAAAATTTGATGAAAAATTGAATTTTCGTCAAATTTATTAAATGGTCTATCAATTTTTTGCAAATTCCGTACTATTTTTGAAGAATTTTCGATTTATTAAGGATAAGTCATGGAAACTTCGAAATTTGGTGTAATTTTTTGCCCAATTTCGAAATCAGAGAGCAACTTCTTGGAAATTCAGTAAAATTTTTGGAGATTTTTTAATTTTTCAAAGATTGGTCATAAAAATTTCGAAATTGGACAAAATATTGAATTCTTCTGAAAATTTCGTAATCAGAGACCAATTTCTTAGAAATTCGATCCAATTTTCCAAGAATTTCCACTTATTCGAGGATTTTCCATAAAAATTTCAAAATTCCATGAAAAACTGTATTTTCCTTAAAATATCGTAACCAGTGGCCAACTTTTTGGAAATGAGGTCAAATTTTTAATATTTTCATAGATAAGCCACGGAAATTTGTAAATTTGTTAAAAAAAAATTCAATTTTTCTTCACATTTCGAAATCAGAGGCCAACTCCTTGAAAATGGAGTAAGATTTTTAAAGAATTCTCAATTTTTCAAACATTGGCCATGCAAACTTCGCAATTCGACAAAAAAAAAAAATTTTCTCAAAATTTCCACTATTTCGAAGATTTTCCATAAAAATTTCAAAATTCCATGAAAAACTGTATTTTACTTAAAATATCGTAACCAGTGGCCAACTTTTTGGAAATGAGGTCAAATTTTTCAATATTTTCATAGATTAGCCACAAAAAATTTTAAATTCGTCAAAAAAATTGAATTTTTTTTAAAATTTGAAAATCAGTGTCCTTTCGAAGTGGAAAGTCCCATTGGTATATTAGAGAACCCAGTGAAACAGTAAAGTCTCATTTTTCAAGCATTACGTTGACAGTTGACACATTTGCAAAATATCGGTGGCAAGTTAATATGTTCGGTGGGGTTTGGCCCAGCGGAAATTCGTGTAATACGTAAAAACGTCGAGGTTGAGTGGTTTGGCCAACAATTGTGCCGAGGCTGATGAGGAGGGGGGGGGGGGGGGGTTGAATTTTCCATGCGGGGATGTTGGGAATGAATAAAATAATTTGTGTGCGACTTTCCATCGGGGCGAGGCATTTCATTTGTTTCGGGAGCAACAAACGTCATTGGATTTTCCTGGCCAATTTTTCCCCAATCAATAAACATAGTAATTAAGTTGTGGAGGGAGAGAATCGAGTGAATTCCTTTTTCCAAATGTCTCGTTCGCGATATTTTCATTAAACTGATAAAATTCATTAAAAAAAAATAAAAAAAAAAATAAAAATAAAAAAATCCACTTTTTTTTCGATTTCCCAGATTTTCGCCAGGAAAAATGAAGGAGACTCTGTTTTGTCACAATGTCGGTTTTATGTACTTTAACTGTGGGATAAACAGCCAGAGTTGTACTGCCGATGCTTTTGGCTCTTGTTCATCCCTCCCTCCCTCTCCCCTTGCCCCCTCGCCGTCTCCTCGTTCCTATAGTCTTAACAATGTCGAAATGGGTCAATTGTCACTTGTGTCAGGGTGCTCTGGCGGCCGCACTCTCGGGTGACTGATGCCAACGCGAATGGCAAATTACGACAACGACAAATCAAGCATTTCTGTGAACATTAGACTCGATGCAACCAAAGCACAGAAATATCTTGACAAAGCGACGAAAATCTTCGCTTCTGGAATCGTCGATATTTTTTTTTTTTTGTTCAAATTAAATTTTTAATTTTTTAATTTTTTTTTGTTGCCGCGGGCGGGAAGGTCGATTTCAAATAAACCTTTTTTCTCTTTTGGGTAATCGAGACAAAAATTGGGATTTAAAAAAAATTTAATTGCTGGTCCGGGTCTCTGGGACACCGAGGCATTTTTGGTCCGGAAATCGAGATGGATGAAGGGAATTTTTATGAGAATGGGAGGGTGAGAAAAATAGATAATAAAAAAAAAAAAAAACGATTTTTTTTTCGAATTCTCGTGATGGAGAAAATTGTTGTATTTTTTTAAAATAAAAATTTGATTTTTTTTTTTATTATTTTTTACTGTATTCATGGAATTCTTCATTTTCTATACATTTTTCCGAACGAAAGGTGCGTCGATCGCGTGGAAGAAATATTTGCACGATTCTTCGTTGCCATGCGATCGAACCGCCAAGTATTTCCTCACGTATTAAATAAAGGACATTGGGAAATGAGAAAAAAAAAAGTGATGAGCCTCAATATCGCGACTGATGGGAAATAATAATTTTCGTTATTAAATCCCGATTTTTTGTCGGGCTTTTTGAATTTTGAATTTCCCTCGATTTTCAGGGATTAGATTTATTTATTTTTGGAGGAAATACTCGGAACTTGAACTTTTAGTATGAAAAATCTTTTCGCAGGGAAACTCGACGATCGGGCCGTCGGAGGTGCTTGATTAAAAAAATTCATTAGATCGAAAAAAAATAGACGAGCCTTAATATTTGGAGTGATAGAAAATAAAATATTTCGTAACGAAATTCGTATTTTGGGGCGAGGAAAAAAATGGAAATTTTAAGGGGTAAGCCGGATCATCCGAGATTTTATTCATTTTTGGAGCAAATCGTCGGAGCTTGAATTTTTAATGTCCTGTGTGGCAAGAATTATTCCAGAGGAAAAATTGACGATCGGGATTGTCGTGAGTTTCCTTAATGGAAAAACTTTATTAGATGGAGAATAAAAAATGAAGTACTCACAGGGTTTCCATGTTGACGATCGTGTACTGGGCCAGGTAGGTGTGTCGAAAATACTGAAAAAAAAGAAAAAAATTGTAGAGAATTATAAAAATGTGGAAAATGTTTTGCTCCGGAGGCTGAGCATTATTGGCAACATATTAAATCCTCTTATTGCTATATTTCCGAGAGGGTATGAAAGCTCGACGTTGGCCAAGACAGGCTTTTCTTAAGGGTTGGATAAAAAATGATTTTATTCTCCAATTATGATGGAAAAAATATTTTTTTCGTGGAAAAATGTGTGGGGAAATTTTTTTATATTTTCTTCGATACTTATTCTGCTCGAATCGTTGATGCCCCTCGTAGGGCACCGCAGTCTTCTCCTCCGGAAGGTCATAAATGAGAAAAGAGGGTGGAATTTTGTTGACGTTTTTTTTTCTCCTCTTATTACTCCGTATCAGGAACGCTAAGCGATCGGAGAATCGATTATTCATCGTAGTGGGTGAATGAATAGTAGGGGAAAGACATTTAACCGATAAATATAATTTTGTGTCGAAGAGGGTGCGATAGCGTTTAGTATATCGTGACATTCCTATCAATATTGTCCAGCACCTTCGCGCACTACGCGATGTGCCAAGGATTGATGGTCGTCCAACGCTATTTTGGTTCCATGAACTCTTTCCCAACCGGAGAGGGAAGGATAAAAAACGATCCATTAATCACCCAACGTTTCAGGCGGCACTGGTCCAGTTGCCGATGATTGGAGCATTTTATAACGATCGGTTCGCTTCGAGACCGAACACGAGAGTGTCTATCTATGTGCGTAGATAAATGTCGCCTATATTTGTTTGTTGAAATAGTTGCTCCAGCTTGATGGCATGTTTTTGTCCCTTTTATTGACACACTGGGTCAATTTGACCCGGTCAGGTAATTCGGTATGGGAGGCTGTAACTTGCTGGGTTGATGAATGTCGGTTGTTTGTTGAAATCCCGGTCAGGTAATTCGGTATGGGAGGCTGTAACTTGCTGGGTTGATGAATGTCGGTTGTTTGTTGAAATAGTTGCTTGAGCCTGATGCAATTTTTTTTTCCTTTTATTGACACACTGGGTCAATTTGACCCGGGTGGAGAAAACGGTGGGGCGAGAACGTTCTCGATTATTTTCGGGGCTGAATAAATTTTAATATAAATATTTTGAATAATTTTTGTTCACCCATCAATTTTGATTTTTTCGCCATTTTTTCTGGACACGAGGATCCGGAAATGTCCGGAATGTATTCCTCATTTTTTTTGCGACCAACCAATCCCCGGGGTTCTGATGACGGGCTCATTAACCTCCGGGTCAATTTGACCCAGTGTGGTTGGAATCAACGGTGATTATTGAACGGAGCTCAACATTTTGTTTCATTGGGACTGAACAATATAATGTTTCGTTTTATTGAGTCGAGATTTTTATTTGATTCTTTTCTTCTTTTGTTTTTTTTTTATTTCGTTTCGATGACCTAGTTTTGTAGAAACGTTGGCGAATGTTTTATTGTTTATTTAGTGGACATCGCTCTCGAGCTGCGAGAAGCATAGTCATCGTCATTGAATAGAATTTGTTTGCTTCAATAGTTGCGGAGATACGTCCTTGGGTTATGCGAGCTCCTTCATTCTGAATCTGAGAAGATTTCGCTTGGAGAGAGATATAGCGAAACGTTGGATGCAAAATATTCGTAACGCAGACGATTGAGTCTCCTTGGAGGGGACAATAATGGCAGTAAGACGATAAGCGTTATGTTGATCTTTGAGAATCCGTTCATCCTTGACGGAGTATCATCAAAAGTACGATATACAGATCGTTTCAAAATAAGTCATCAATTTTCTAGGGCTCGTAGTATTTAAACGGTGAGAGATAGCGCAAAAGTACATGAGACCAATTTCGTAGAGAATTCAATTTCCTACAAATAAGTTGTTGACAAAAATTCTGCATCTCCAATACTTTACTCGTGAGAGCCACAAACGTTTTTCTTCCTCAAAATTTCTTCAAACCGCCCCCCGGCCCAAACTTCCGCCCGCACAAAAATTTAGCCCGGATCTTTTTTACAGGAAATTCAATTCCCCACAATATTGGTCCCATCCATTTTCTACCCATCTTCAACCGTTCTCCCACAAAACCCCATTAAAGTCCTCCACCTCGAACTTTTCTATAATTCATAACTTCTCGACCGAGAATCGCAACGCAAAAGAGTCGCAAACTTAAAAACTCGATACATTATTGAACGCCACTCCTGGCACGACCTGTACACATGCATTATCGGACCTCATATAGATAATGATGGCTCCGAAGTAACTTTTGTACCATTCGGACGGTTTACTGGCTCGTATGTTAAGTGGCGTGTAGATAACGCAGCATACGCTTCGAAATCGCTTTGTGAAGGGCATTGTAGGACAATGTCATACGATGATTCAAATTCTGCTGGGCTCAAGGAAACTTGTGCGCTTCATCCAGCTGCACGCATTGTCTGTTCATTGCCGAAGCGTGGGCGGCGAGCAGAGGGACCGAGAGGGAAAGGGGAGAGGAAAAGTGCACCCCTTTCCATTCTCCTTTGTTAACATATATTCCCAGTGCACCAGTTCACGTCTGTGTTTCTCCTGAGCCCGCATTTCTATTCGGTCTCAAATAACGGCGTTACTGTACACGTCGTCGAGCTTCCCAGCTCACACGAAATAGATAATAGAACATTACTCGATTCTCTCCACTATGAATCCTACAAGAAACTTTGTCACCATTCGATTTCACCAAAACATTATTAAGCCGTATACAGTGGCTTTTTTCCAAGCCTGGAAAATACGATTTTTCTACAATTTTCCTCCAAATCAAACGAACAATTCATCTTTCCAAATATTTCAACGAGATTCCTTCCATTTTCGATCGAATTTATGGAAAAATTGTCCAATTTTTCGACTGAATTGATTCAGTGATTTTTCACCAATTTCCCTCTAATTTAAACAAATACTTTAGCTTTCCAAATATTTTTACGGCATTTTTTCCATTTCTCATGAAATTTATGCAAAAAAATTGACTTTTTTTTGGCCCAAACTTGTAGAAAATTGAAAACTCCATTTTTTTGCCATTTATTTTGAAAAAATATTTTTTTTCGCCAGGAACAAAATGAACAATGTATTTTTCACAATTTCCCTGCAAATTCGACCGAAAATTCATGTTTTCCACGATTTTCCCAAAATCCGTATCATTTTCGATGAGATTTACGGAAAAAATCGGCAATTTCGAGCTCCATTTTTCGTGATTTTGGAGAAAAAAAAAAATCTTTTTTTTTGCCACAAATGAAAGGGACAGTGTTTATCCGGTCGAGTTGCAGTTTCGAGGAGGGATCCGGTGGAACGGGATAGTCGGGATTTCGTAAAGCTGATACTTTCGGTGGTAAAAATGTAAAGCTCGAAGTGATAAAAAGCGAGGCATTGACAATTGGAGTGTAAAAAAAAAAAAAAAAAAGCAAAAGTGTGTGATTTTTCGTGAATGAAAGCTCGAGATGCTTCGGACAGATGCGGAGGGAAAAATACATTTTCTCGTGGGAGCGAGCGTCGAAAAGCTTTGGAAGCAATAAAAATGGGACGTTTATAGGAATATAAAAATGTGGGCGACTCGAAATCAATGCGAGTAATACATAAAGAGGGGCAATAATATTTGTTCAACGGTGCGGATCGAATTAATAGCGCGAATTTGGTATTTGCGAATGCCCGATATAGATCGGATCCGTGGGCGAGAGGGAACATCGATGCGTGAACGAATGAAATCGTCTATGCGGGGTATGATAAATCGAGAAAAAACAAAAAAACAAAAAAAAAACTACCTTTTTTTTTTAAATTATTTTTTATGATTTATTTTATTATATTTTTATGATATATTTTTTATTTATTTATGATTTTATTTATTCATGATTTTATTTAATTATGATTTTACTTATTCATGGTTTTATTTATTTATGATTTTGTTTATTTTCGATTTTATTTATTCATGATTTGATTCATTTAGGATTTTATTCATTCATCATTTGTTTCATTTATGATTTTATTCATTTATGATTTTATTTATTCATGATTTTATTTATTCATGATTTTATTTATTTATGATTTTTGTTATTTATGATTTCATTTTTTTATGATATTATTTATTCATTATGTTATTTATTGATGATTTCATTCATTCATTATGTTATTAATTGACGATTTCACTTATTCATTATGTTATTAATTGACGATTTCATTTATTTATGATTTTATTAATTCATGATTTTATTTATTTATTATTTATTAATTCATGATTTTATTTATTTATTATTTATTAATTCATGATTTTATTTATTTATGATTTATTTAATAATTATTATTTTAAAAAAAGATGAAAAACTCACTTTTTGATAGTTGGCTGCGAGCAGAAGGTATTTCCGATCGGCTGACATTTGATGATGGAAACTGCGAGCGAGAGCCTGAAATTGTCGTGAGAAAAGCTAATCAACGGGGAGTAACGAGAATATTTTTTTTTCCAATTTTTTAAATGGTGTCGATAACGTTTGCCTCTATGCAGGAAGCGAAGTTGAATTTTCTCATTTCTATATTTGTTTATCTTTAAATTTTCGTCTAATTATCATTTTCTTGCTCAACTTTGGAGGATCTTCGACGACTCGTGACGTCACGGTCGAGTCTGTCTCATGGCATCGAGGATAAACGGAGCCGGTTCGCTCGAAAAAACGAGGCAAACGTTATGGACCTCGAATTGGGTTGAAAAAGAATAGAAAAATGAGTCAAAAAATAATTGGCGCTGAATTATTTCAAAGTCCATGCATTTTTCTGCCCCCCTCCCATGAAAATCCTCAATGGGATCCCATGAAAAAGCCAGACGATTAAAAATCTTCTTTTCTATCCGGAAATTTATTTGGAATAGAAAATCAGAGTCTGCATTTGTTGGAAAAAAATATATGTGCGGTTTGGAGAGTTTGGAATACATGAATACGTTGTGAACGCGAAATGAATGGAGTTTGTCGAGCCGCAGGAGCGGCAGGAAGTAGAGAAAAATAAATATAAATCTGCGTATCGTACTCACGGCGTTGGTCGCATTGAGAATGTACTTTGCCGAGGACGAGCTTACGTCGAATATAATCAAATTTCCAATATCATCCCGATACAGAATCTCGTAATCTGTAAAAAGAAAAAAAAAATAATTGATAAGGTATGGAGGGTGGGGGGGGGGGGGGGTAGGGGGAGAAAGAATTAACGGTCCGTAGTCACACATGGGTCTGGAGTGTCCAGCCTCAGGGAATCGCGTAAATTTCTCGTTTTTCGTGTCGCCATAAAATGACAAAAAAAAAATAAAAAAAAAAAAAAACATTTCTCGGTGCAGAATTTTTTTTCATGGATAGAAAACGAATTTCCTGAATTTTTGTCGATTTTTTTGACGGCTCCCAGTGCCTCAAAAATGCCCCGGGTCCCCCAGACCCATGTGTGTCTACGGAGGGTTTAAAAAAACAAAATTCTCGATCCCTTGGTGCAGACTTTTTTTTTCATGGATCCAAAACAAGTTTGCCGAATTTTTGTCCATTTTTTTCAATCCATCCAAGTGCCAAAAAACCCCCGGGTCCCTGAGACCCATGTGTGGCCACGGAGGGTAAAAAAAAATGGTTATAAATCGTTGCAGAGCCAAAAGTTTTTTTTTGCTTCTCTACTGCGGAACACCACCAGCTTTTTGTGTTGTTTTGTTTTTTTCGCATTCAGCCAGGATGGAAACGACACAGGGAAAGAGACAAACTCCATGGGCTCGGAAACTTGAACCGATGCAATTTCAAAAGCAGTCGGTCCAATCGTTTGTATATCCAACGAGAACGAAATACTCCGGAGCAGCAGCTAAAACATACCACACGATGTCCATTGATCGATCCCACCGGAGTTCCCTCGCTTGTTCTCTGTTTACTCGGCTAAGTATCAACTACGCGGGTCCCACTCTCTACTCTGTAAGTTCCCCCTTAATGCCCCGCGCAATTCTCGCCCTCCCTTTGCCCCATATATCCCCCAAATACTATCCCACAAACTCTACTACTTCGCGTGTCAACACGAGAACAAATAACAACGAACGAATTAATATTAAGCTTGTCTGAATAATTGGCATTATGGAAAGCTCCATGATTGGCTGATCGTGGCCCGAGCCTGTAATAAACATATTGGCTAAGAATATTTTCATTACCATTCGAATTATCCTTGATTACGAATTTGTACTCATGCCAATCCACCAAAATGTTTTATGCCTGACTCGCCCATTGGAATCGTAATAAAATTTTGTTTCTGGTCCTTAAAGAGCTCTCGGGAACCCGAAACTTTCGAAAACAAAGTTTTTTTTCACAAATTCTTTCCAAACGTGCAAAATCCAACGAGATCGAAACTTTTTTTTCCTTTATTTGAAAAAACGGGCTGTCAATTAATTTGAAAAATTTTGTCGAACCCAAAAATCGGATCAGTCGAGGCTCAACTTTTTATTTTATTTTTTTTCTCTCGGTCGAACTCGATATTTCGATTTTTATACATTTTTCATGAAATTGCAAAATTTTTATAAATTTCGCCAATTTTTTTTATTCGTCGTTTGATCGGGAAATGAAAAAAAAAAATTGCGGGGAAATAAAAAGATTGAGTGGCCGAGCTCGATCTCGTTATTGTCCGAATTTTTCGTAAAATTGCAAAATTTTTGCTTTCCTTTTGATTCCGGAATTTTTTAAAAATTGAGAAAAAATATTTTTGTCGTCCAGCTGCCATCGAACTGATCGCGAGTGATTGCAATTAATTCCCGAAGCTGCGTGGATGGAACGGAAAAAAAAAAAAATTTGAATTTTTTTTAATTTTTCGAAATTTGTCGCGTCGTATAAAAAAAAAAAAAAAAAAAAAAATAGAGACAAAATTGCACGAAAATGGGGACCGAAAGAAAGGGAAGACGAAAATTGCACGATGAGACGATAAAGTAAATTTCTATAAGGATAAAACTTTCGTGAGCCTAGAATAAAAAATAGTTTGGTGCGATGAGGAGAAGGATTATTGTGTGGTTGGTTGGTGGTGTTATGATGGCTTCGTCAGCTTTTTCTCTCGTTGCTACTTTCATTTCTGGATGTCATCCAATTTCCTGGTTATTATTCCCCATGGAATGTCTCTCGGAGGAAGGTCCCCGCTGTATTGCATTCGCACGTGGGCAAAAACCCGAGAGGAGGATGAGGCGAGAGCCGAGAGAGGGAGAAGAAAAAGTGAACCGATACGGCGGGCCATTTCGGTTCTTGATGTTTCCATCGGATAACTCCGGCAGAGGAAAATCCAGTTCTCAAAATGTAACTGGTTCGCTTCCTCCAAAAGTTTAATGTCGGAACACTTATCCCGGCACTTAAGCGAGTACCAACGCGTCCTTTAAATTTGGTAAAAAAAAGTCTCGGACAACGAGATCTGGACCGAGATATTTGAAGAGTAAAAAAAAAAAAAATAAAAAAAAAATAAAACTTAAACTCGCGGCGTTAAACGGAAGATCGTCCTTTATTACGGTTCGTCCTTTTAAAAGGGCAACCCGTCGCGGTTGATTGTTATATTACTTACCGCTAATCCAAGTGCCATTGAAGCTTTTAGGTGAGACCGAGCCCCAGAGCCACTCGTCGAGGGTGACGGCAGCACCGGCTGGTCCGCTTGTTCGAGCCCTCGCCGAGCTTGCCGGGCTACCGCTAAGTAGAATAATCGCGGCTATTATCAGCCCGAGGACCACGATTCCGACGAGGAGACCCCCGATCCAATGTCTCCAATTTCTGTGCTTGTTTTTCGTCATGGCTTCCTGTTGAAAAATTCAAAAAAAAATCTTAAATCTTGTTTTTTTTTCGTCGTCGAAAAAAATTATTAAATTTTTTCTTTTTAATGTTATGAATTTTTTTTTTTCAATCCACGATCATTTAACATTTATACAATTTCAGATGAATTATTATAGAAATTTTGTATCGATCCTAGAATATTCCACGACCAGGAAAAATATTTATTAAAAAACCATTCAATTTATTTAACTGAAAGAAATTAATGAAATTTATTTCCAACCCAACGGACATTTATTTATTCAACATAGAAATCTTCTGATTTATTCAAAATAAATACAAATATTAAAAAAAAATAAAAGAAATGAAAAAAAAAAGAATGAAAAAATATTAAAAAATGGGTTCTGGGAAGAAGCGATATGAAAATATTTGCTTGGGCAATGGGAACCAGCGATGAGGCCGGAAGTCGCGGGGCATAACTCCGCCGAAGTTTACAGTTTGTTGATGAAAGGTTGGCGCGCGCTCGGAGGATAAAATCGGTTTGGCTTGTTTCGAAAGGTAATTCAGTGGCGAGGGGAGAGAAAAGGGTTCGGGGAGCTTCTCCCAATTGTATATTCAAACCGCAAACACAATGTATAATAATGCTTGTAGTATGAGTTGGAAATGTTGGTTGGACTTGGTGGAATTGAATCGTTTGAGCTCGTCAACGCAGCGAGTCATCGCGCTCGTTCAAACAGACTGTGATCGCCCGAAGCGGAGGCTCCCAAGCTTGCAATATCGGGAAAGCACATTTCTCCATTAATTCTCATCCGGTTGTTTGCCTCGTTTTCTTTATTTATTATCCGTTAATTATCTGTCCGGATAATCTCCATTCTCGAGCGATTCGCTCGCTTTACTAATAATTCGTCATTTTAATAAATTCATGACGATTTCACGAACGAGACTTAAAGGCAATCGGACCGATCAGCCATCAAAGTCTCAACGTTTTTCATCCGGGCAGCCACTCGCGATGGGATCAACAATCATTATTTCTTGAAAATGGACCAAGTTTTATGTTTTTTTGTTCATTTTTTATTCTCGTTCTTGATCCCATGAGTTTTTCGAGCCCATGGGAATTTGAATGGTTCGTGGGTTCGCGTGAAAAAAAAAAATTAAGTAAAATAAAAATTAGAATAAAAAATATTTAGTCGAAACATCGATGACGATTTGCTCTGGAGATTTTCCAGCTATTTACTAAGTTCGCCCCATCCAGTGCGAGAACTCAATGAGTTCCCGAGACTCGTTAAACACTTTGTTTTTTATTTTTTCATTATTATTATTTCTCATTAGAGAGAATTTTTATTATTATTGTTGTTATCGTGTTAATGTTTTTTTTTAACGGTTAATTAGCGTGTGCGTTAAATACTCGACGGCGGAGAACTCGAAGGGAGAAAAAATTCTCCCCTACGTGACTTTTGTTTCGTACCCAACAAGACACACAGAAAAAGATCGAGAGCGAGAGAGAGAGAGACATAAAATTTTGTAATTACTAATAAAAACGATATTTTTATTTTTCACCCTTTGACGTTTGTTTCCCCCAGAGTGGGCAATAATAACCGACATAAAAAGTGTGTAGATATCGGAAAAGATAGTGCAGCGTTGCGATGAGTTTGCCAAGAAGATGGGGCTTCTCTTTGGCCCCAGAGATAAAGGGATTGGCTCGAGGCATGATTAATGCGTTTAATCTTGTGGAAAAAAAGGGAAGGAATGCTTCGGGTGTCTTATTTTGCCGAAGCTGAAAAAGTATTAATCGGATTTTGCTCGTCTGCTCGTCTCTCTTCCTCAGGCTCAAGAATCCCCTCTGCTGGGTTAGCCCGGTGCATTGTCTCGTAAAACTTGCCCGTTCAACACTAACGAGTTAAGTTTATCTAACCGTTGAGAAGCACTCCCCAGTGGCTTCTCTTCCTCCACTCAAGAAAGTCCAAGCGAGATGGAGAAAAAGCCACACACCAATGAGAGTCTCTCTCTCTAATTAAACCAGGAAAATGTTGGCTAAAGTTGCGCTTAATACCGCGTAACTTCATTTGGGAACGAGCTGTGACAGAGACAACTATTTCGTTTCGTTTCGTTTCTCACTTCCTGCTCGTGAGCTTCGTTGTCTATAATTAAGAATTAATTGGACACTGAACTAAACTTTTCAAATTACTTTTGTGCTTGTTTCCATTTTTATGGAGGCCAAGCATACGAAATTGAAATACACAGTGTATTGCTCGAGACCAACAGTCTCTCTCGTACACGCGAGAACAATCCTAACTTTTCGACAACTTTTACCAAAATAATCATCAATTTCAAAAACTTGCGAAATTATTTTATTTCTTCGAAATTTTTCAATTTATTCGGTCCGGCTATTCGTGGAGGGGAGATTGAGAGTCTGCGCGACTTTTTTCTTCTGCACAAATTCGAGAAATAACTGACGCGCAACTTTTTGGAATTGTTTTTTTTTCGGTTTTTTTTTTTTTTTTTTTTTGAAATCCTCGCTTCTCTTTGAGCAAGGAAAATTTCCTCCTGGACGCGAGAACAATCATAATTTTTTTCCCCCTTTTAACGAAAAAATATAAAAAAATTATTTTATTTATTCAAAGATTTTGAATTTACTTGCTGGAGTTGTTTGCCCAAGTTGAATAAAAAAATTGACGCTCCATTTTTTGGAATGAAAAAAGAAAAAAATTATTTAAAAAAAAATGTTTTTTTTCAATTTTTTGAAAAGTTTTTGCTCTATTCCGATCGAAGCATTTTATTTTGCAGCTCTGGATTTTATTTGACAATCAATTAGCGAAACATCATTGGGATTTGAGTGTTTAAAATGTAATCGAAAAAGTGCGGATACTCCGAATCTCGGAGCACTCGACGAGCTTCGATTCCTCAAGGGATTACGATCGGGGGATGCTGTGTCGATCTTTTTGTTGTTTTGTTTTTTTTTTCGTTCCGCTTTGCAATAACAAATTCGATCAGGACTCGAGTCGGTGTCGAGAGTGTTTGAATTTTTGCGAACAGACTCTCATCGAGTCGTCCAATCAAAATCCTGGACGTCGAATTCGTGGGGTTTAAAATTTTTTTTTTTTTATCGAATTGAATTGTGAAGATTTTCGTGTCCTCCGATATTTTCGGGTCGGGCTGACCATCTCGCCGTGGTCCATGAATCTTGATCGTTGAAACTTTTCTCAACTTTCGAGACGAGATCCACTTCCGGTCGTCCTCACATCGTCCTGGATGGATTTAGAGCCGGAAAACTTTGTCATTCTCGAATAAATTTCATCTCTCGTCATCCTGACCTCGTTCTCGGTCCATCGTCATCTTTCGAGCTTGTACACGCTATGTGCGTCGATAAAAGCCACAGAAATTTTGTCCAGGATTTCGAAATCCATTATTTTTGGATATGGAAATTTCGCGAGTCGAAAAGTCCTGAAATATTTCGTTGGTCGATTATATTATTTTTGGAATTCCGTCAACCGCCAGGAACTCGGAAAATTATCAAGGAAATTTCTCATCCTTTTAGTCTCTCTCGGCGTTGTTAGTCCTCGACGCTTGGCCACCGGATAATAAATCGAAACTCCGAGAGTCAAAAAGTCACGGTTATTATGAGATAATTAATTCAGTGTTATGAAATAATTGAGTAATAATTATACAACATCCTGCGAAACCCTTCACCATGATTCTTGATCTCGTTTTTTTGCTGGGCAATATTTTTCAAAGATTTTGCCAAAAAATTTCCAAAAATTCGTCCTGCAGCATTAAAAAATGCTCAATTCTGGCTTTTTGTAGTTTTTCCAAAAAATTTATGAGGCTCGCCATTTTTTCAACGTCAATGGACCAAGAAATTTGTCATTTTGATTAAAAACCGTTTTGGAGGATAAAAAAAACAAAATTTTTTGGTTTTTTGTTAGTTTTTGAAAAAATTCATGTGGCTCGGGATTTTTTAACCGTCGATGGACCAATAAATTTGTCATTTTGATTAAAAACCGTTTTGGAGGATAAAAAAAAGAAATTTTTTTGGTTTTTTGTAATTTTTTCAAAAAATTGATGTGGCTCAGGATTTTTTAAACGTCGATGGATCGAGAAATTTGTCATTTCGATTAAAAATTATATCGAAGCATGAAGAATAAAAAAAAATGTCGGTTTTTTGTCCTTTTTCCAAAAACTTGATCAAAAAATGAAAAAAAATTTGGTTTTTCGTACGTTTGCCAAAAAATCAATGTGGCTCGCGATGTTTGAAACGTCAATGGACCAAGAAGTTAGTAATTTCGATTAAAAATCGTTTAGGAGCATGAAGAATAAAAAAAATATTGGTTTTTGGACGTGACTTTTGCACGTGATGCCCCAAGGGAGGAGAGTGTAAAGTTTCTAGTGTGGAAACTTGGTTGGTCCATTAAATGGGCGAATGAGTATAATGCGTCGAGGGAAATCGATCTTAATGAAGCAGGAGGCGAGGAACATTTATGAGGGTGTATGTCAAGTTATTGACGTAGAGGTAAAGTTGAATGGCGAGGTTGTTGGGTGAAAGTGAAATTTGGTGAAGTGAACAGGAGAGGGGACGGGGGAGGGGACGGGGGAGGTTTAAGGTAAAGTGCGCGGCTGGTTTTCCCAGCGGGCGTTAATTACATCGGCCACGAGAACCGAGGAGGATTCTCTCTTGGCTCGACGCGTTCACCTTACTCATGGTGTGCGCGAGAGTAAAGAGGCATTGTTACTCTCCGGGTAGTCGTCAACTCTCGTTCCAGCGAAGCCTCGTCTCTGGCTTGCCTTATTGAGGCGTGAGACGGAAAGCGGAGAAACCTGAAGAGAGTCACTTCACCTCAGCGTCCTCGTGTATGGAGGGGAATCGTTTTTTTCCTCTCTCTTGCTCCAACTCCGGGACGCTCTTCTTTAATACATTGAGCTCGTTCGTTGTGCCCTGCTCCGCACTTTCTCGATAAAAGTGCTATCTCCTTGTGGTGCTTAACGTACCATTCCAGCGCCTCTTATCTTTCCGATGGACGTGCAATTTTTCACTGAGCACATGTGCCCCACTCGTAAAAAAAAAAGTCATTTGCTGCGTTCCCTGCTTTTTTATATAATAAAATGTGCTTTAAGGGCTCGTCCCTGGTCACTGCTTAAAAACCAACAAAATCTTGACCTCCAGCTGCTGTCGATCTTCCGGATCGATTTATTGGGATCGTCTTTAAATTTCAAGCTCATTCGATGAAAAATGATAAATCAATAGAATGGGTCATCGTAGATTTCGGTTAAACATTTAATAAATGTAACAATTATCTAATAATTTTATAACTTAATAATTTCATAATTCAAGAATACAATAATTTATTTATTTAATCATTTAATAACGTAATAGTTTAATAATTTGATCATTTAATTATTTAGTAATTTAATGATTTACTAATTTGCTAATTTAATAATCTAATGATTTCATCATTTATTTATTTATTTATTTAATAATTTACTAATTTTATAGTTAAATGATTTGATAATTTACTGATTTATGAATTTTATAATTCAATCATTTAATAATTTGATCATTTATCAATTTATCAATATATTAATTTATTTATATATTATTTTATTTATTTAATAATTTAATAATTTTATATTTTTATAATTAAATAATTTGAATTAATTTTATGTTTCGGTAACAAACAAAAAAATTTCGTCCAAAATCCGCTTCAGGTCAACAGTGACGTAATTTTTTTAATTCCAAGCCATTATTGTCAGAATTTATAGAATGTGGACGGAGTTTAGCGAGGAAAATTGAGAGACGAAGTTTTTGTTAAGCTGCTAGAGAGACAGGACGGCTGGGGGGACGGAGAATAAGGGAAAAAGGCCAACCCTCACGACATTCTTCTTGCTCACGGAGAAGAGTTTTGTTGGAGCTGCACATTTTTTCATCTCCACACTCGTAAACAAGAATTTAAAGCTCATCTTTGAAGTACGACGCGCTTTTTTCGGGAGCGCAAACAGGATTTTCCGAGCTCGGGGATTCGCTTGCAGGGAAATCCGAAAAGAAGAAGAAATCTCACACAATTCGGGGTTACGAGGAATTATTCAGAGATTCACACTCAACCGTAGATCTAAAGGATTTCAGGCTCGCACTGCAACGTTGGAAAATCCACGGAAAACTCTCGATCGGAGCAACCATTGTCAACTTTTTACAAAATTATTAATAATTTTAATAAATAAATCAATAAAAAATACAATTTAATAAATAAATTATCGGATGAAAAATTAAATAAATAATAAAATGAATAATTCAATAAATAATTAAATAAATGACAAAAGTAATAAAGAAAAATTTGAAGAACAATTGAAAAAGTAATATTTTAATAATAATAAAAAAATTGATAAAAAATTCAATTAAAAAGCGAAAAATAAAAATAATTCACTTTTTTTTTTAATAACAAAGCAAAATTTTATAAAAAATTCAAAAAAAAAACAAAAAAATATATAAATAATTCGATAAATAATAATGAATACTCATTTGAATAAATAATAGAGACAAAATCTCGCGGTGGTTGTTGAACAAAACTGCGTATTCTCGTTGGATTTTAATTCCAAAAACAAATTCCCACGTTGTTAAAAATATCATTATGACGTGGGATGTTGGAAAATGTTGTAATTCGAAACTCGCCCTCTGCGGAGAACGCCACGAATTCGTGTCGATGCGTAAACGAACAGGGGAATTTAATTACATAAAAAAAAAAAAAAAAAAAAAAAAATCCGCAGAATTTCGAGTAAAAATAAAAATTCGAAAAATCCGTGAACGAAAAAAGGCACGAGCCAGAATTTCAAGTAAAAAATAAACAAATGAGGTTTCGTGCCTAAGGCTCATCGACGAAGGTTTGCCTGAGCCACGAGCGAGTAAAAACATAAAATAAAAAAGATGGAGGTCCAGTGCGGAGGTTCGGAAGGGCGACGCGGGTGAAAATTTACGATCACGTAAAGTAAAAATTTGCCCTGCTCTCTTTTTCCTAGTTGAAACGCGTTGATCGCTTAATGCTCGTAATTCCCACGCAGTAGATATTCTTTTTGTGTTGGGCAAGAGCGATATCTCGTAATCTTTATAGGACGGAAACAGATGCGGCAAATGCGGAGAGGGTCTGTCAGAGAGCTCGGGGGTTCGTTGATGATAAAAATCAACATTGTGCCAGCCTGAGAAAGAGGTGCAAAAAAAAAAATCAACCGCCTGTAACATTCAGAAAAAAAAAACTTTCTACACCAAAAAATAGACGTAGAGAGAAAATGAGCGAGAGAGAGAGAGAGGGAGAGAGATGATGATGATGATGAATATATTTATGCCCTGGATGACTCCAAAGGGCAAATAAAAGAATATACGAATTTCTTCAACAAACAAAAAAAAATTACAAAAAAAAACAAACAAACAAAAATGCTCTGAAATATTTCGTGGGCAATGGATTACAAAACAATTTCGATAACAAAAAAATAAAAATGAAACTTAACCTAAAAATATAAAACTAAAAGTATAAGGAGAAAAAAATGCAGAAAAATGAGAAAAAAAGGTGAGAGAGAGAGAGTCTCACCACGAAACGGGAAAAAGTGTAATATCACGTGTGTGTGTGTGTGTAGAGGCATTTTGCACTTGCCGGAGGGGTTACGGTTAAATGCCGTGAATAAAGCCTGGAGACCCAGCTCACGTTTTGCCTCCTACGTGATTAAGTATGTTGGAGAGAGTATAACCGCGTGGGGCTATATCAGAGGAGTTTGAGGATAACGGGTGAGGAGTGGCATGTGCTAACTACCCCGAGGTTCGCAGCACCAGCGGGTCTTTCGCGTACCCAACGTTCTTTCTCTGTATAGAGACGAGAAAAAGAGATCTCCCTGGCTTTTTTAAAATTCTTTCACCTCGACGCTGGCGCCCTCGTGTTCGCTTTCATATTTGCACATGGATATCCACCTCCCACGGACCTACCCAAAAGAGGAACTTCACCTTTTGATGAAACTTGTCTCTAGCCTGGATCCTCCAATGGCGATGGTTCCGATTGCCTCGGGAGCTTCTCGTAAACTACCTTAAAAGCGACGCTCCCGTCCAATGAGCCACCCGCATCCCATGCCATTCTCTCTCTCTCCCCCCCCCCCCCGGCCTCCCTCGATACCATTCATGGAAACAACCCCATACCGTTGACATGCTGCTGCCTCGTTAACGTTCGACACGATGTAGACAGATTTCGGTATACATGAGGGAAGCCACACAGAGCACAAACCTCTCTGGTGATCCTGTCTGCATCGCCATACAGAGAAACTCGGCATACAATGCCAAAGCTGACGCGAGGATGTACGACACGGAGCGCGTGCGGCCGATACTCCTCCGGATAATCGCAAACGTCACTACGAAACTCCAACCACGAAGATATAGCCCAACAGCCTCCGGTGATTTACTTCTGAGTTAATAGTCGACCCAGAAACCGGACCCGAAACACAGCCTCGCTGGTCATCGCGCGTTCAGACTCAAAGGCCACGAGGAACTGCTCGCCAAGAATAATGCCACGAGAAATAAGCCTCGTGAAGACTTGACAATTTGCTAATTCCTCCATGTTCCCAGGACACCCGGATTTTCATCAACAAACCCGAGCTACATTTTTCACCGGAAAACTTTCTTCAGACCCTTCCTCCAACTCGTTCTCTCTTTTCGCTCTCCCACTCGTTGTTTCTCCCCTGAAATACAATCCTTCCTGTGGTACTCTCCCGAGGAAATTACAAGCCAAGTGGAAATGTCTGTTTCGGGCTTAGCAGCTCCTGCCAACTACCCGAACCGACTTTTACTTCTGGTCTCTCCGAAACGAGGCTTCGCTTTCAAATAGTCCATCCTCCTCATTTAACTGACCTCCACATCCTCCTGTTTCCTATCCCCACCTCAAAACCTTCCTCATTGTCATCCACAGCATCCTACAGATCCCTTGACATACCACCTCTGCATTATACTTGCCATCACCCACAAACATTGACCCGATCATGTCCTCTCTGATCTCCTTTGGTTTGCCTCCTATCGCTTGCCCTATCTTGACCCATTGACACTACCAATTTGTCATCATTGATGCTCCTCCCTGACCACGACACTTGTTTACTAACCAACAACTCACAACTACACTCCACTAATTACTCACACTAAGGATTTGTTCAATCATACTGGCAATTAGTCAATTGGTGGGTCACCTGGAACTTCAAATTCGGGGTGTTTGCTTCTCTGGGTCCCACGGACCCAGGGAATAGGTCGAATTTTTCAAGTCAATGTTTGGGGCAGGGAGAAAAGGTTTTTTATTCATTTTGGTTTAGTGTATAGGGGAGTTAGTCAATTGCTGGGTCACGTGGAGCTCAAAAGTGCCATTTTCGGCTTTTCTGGGTCCCAGGGACCCAGTTTATTTTTTTATGAATGTTCACGACACGGAAAAAAGTCTTCAATCCGTTTTGGATCAGTTACCCCCAGAAATTAGTCAACTTCTGGTTCCCTGGAGCTCAAAAATCACATTCTCGGCTTTTCTGGGTCCCAGAGACCCAGTTTATTTTTTTATGAATGTTCACAACACGGAAAAAAGTCTTCAATCCGTTTTGGTTCAGTTAGACTCCAAATTAGTCAATTTCTGCTTCCCTGGAGCTCGAAATTGCCATTTTCGGCTTCTCTGGGTCCCACGGACCCCAAAACAAAGGGGTTCCTTTTTCCAAATGTTTAGCACACTAAGGAAAAGTCTTAAATTCATTTGAGTAGCTTGAAGCCGTGGAAACTCCGAGTCTCTTTAAATTTCAGGTATCCTCGGGCTCCGGGAGTTTTTATCTCCGGACTCCCATGTTCTGTGCATCTTGACCTGATCTACGAGCAACCGGATACTTTTTCAGCGTTACCGGAAGGACGGATAGTTATCTCGATGTTTTGTGCTCCCCGGTGAGAGCAGCGAGTGTGCTTCGCCGTTTTTTTTTCAATTGTTCTTTTACTATTCATTTGATTTATTTTTACGAAAGTTGCTTCAACGGAGTTTCGTGCTCTTGAAGTCTTCAACCAGCCAAGTAGATTGTCTCCGGGAGTTACGACAACGACTGGCACACAGTTGCATATATTGCAGTCTCAGCAAAATGCATCCTACTGTTGCAACGTTCCAGGCAAAACGTAACAATTGCTGACACGGTCTCTCCTTTCCTGACAAGTTTATCATTTTTATTTCGGGCAAAAAGTCCATGCAGTGCCTCTTAATGGCTCGTGAATTTTCGAGAATTACCCTGGCGGTTGGACACGATGAAATTTATTCAATAAAACATGACCAAATGTCCATTTTGTGCTAATTTCCCCATCAAACTCTTCCGCTGCATTTTTATGGGATTTTTTTTTCTTTTCGAAAAAAAAATAAGAAATTTGACTATTTTTTTTAATTTGTTCCGCGTGTTAGTGTAATTAATGGATAATGATACTCGATTATTTCGAGGCTCCCCGATTATTACGAATCCGGACTAGATTTTCCGAAATCCAAGAATTATCGTTTCTTTATTTTTTTCAACAAAAACTAATGTAGGAAAAATTTCGAAAAAATTCGGAAAAACCAGTCAAAATGCAGACAGTTGGTGAAAAAATTTGCATCAAGATTTTCGCACTAGTTTCCCAGAAATAGTCTTTTTTTCGAAAAAAGTATGCAAGATTTATCGTTCCTTTATTTTTTTCAACAAAAACTAATGGACGAAAAATTTTGAAATTTTTTTGGAAAACCAGTCAAAGTGCAGACAGTTTGTGAAAAAATTTGCATCAAGATTTTCGGCCTATTTTCCCAGAAATTTAATTTTTTTCCGAAAAAAGTAGGAAATTCGATTTTTCATTCATGCGTCGTGGTCACAATAAATAATTAATATGAATGTCCCTTTCGTGGACATTTCCCGGTCGAGTTCTCGCGACGGATTATCAAGATCCTAATTGGCCTCGATTCGCGAATAATTTGCTGGAACAATAAGTTCTCGTAATAAAAGTTGGAACAGTATGAAAATAATGAAAGAGGAAACGATGGGATGGATCGTACGGGGAGAATATAAAAGAGGAGAGCGAATGGTTTATTACAGGATGCGATATTGGCGCGTATGATGGTGCAGAGTGATTGCGCAAAGTGTCATAACAAGTTTTAATCTCTTATCAGAGATTCGCGTCAGGTGATATAGTTCCAGAGAGATTTGGGGCGAAAGGAGGACGTGGAGAGACTCACGAGTTGTTAAGGAAGTGAGGAGCTTTTGGGAGCAAGTGACGGAGTCCTATTTAATGCTTTCTGTTCCATTTTGCATGCGTGGAGACGAGTTCGAGAATGCGTTGATTAAAAAATGATTTTTTCGTCGGGCCTTAATTAAATAATATCCAAAATAATGTGGACACACGAAGATCGAGGGCGAATGAAATTGTCGGTGCGGGCAGTCGTATCGATATTAGAGAGCCTGCGAGAAAATTCATTAAGAACCAAAGTTTCCAATTGCGTCGTTCTCGTTTCTTACGTTTCCAAATTCCTTTTCAATTAATTTTTATTTTTTTTTTAATTTAATTTTCTAATTTTTATCATATATATTATATCATTATAATCATAATTATAATCATAATTATTGATAATTAAATTTAATTGAAAAAAAATAATTAAAAAAATAATTTTAAAAAAAGTAAACTAATTCTCGTAAGGGCCATTCTCCCTGCAACGGTGTCAGGCCTAGTCCCTTCGCTCGGGGATTCCAAATCCCCTCCCGATGAGAACCGAGCAGAGACGTGCGTCCAGTGTCGCGTCGCATCACCTCGTCCTCTCTCTCTCTCTCTCTCTCTCTCTCTCTCGGTGTTTCTCTTGCGCTCGATATCCCTCGCGAAACTACTGCATCGCACGCACAGACTGCAGCGCATCGAGACAATTGTGTTGTGGAGTAGGTCAAGCCCAGTTGACGGTTAGTTTTGTGAGTCTGTCCACCCTTGTCTGCGTCGTGGTGTGTATGGCGTTGGCTCAGTTGCTGGACAATCTACCAAATCATTGTCAAATTCCCGAGATCTCACGACCACTTGTTTCGGGAGCTCGGTTGAGATGAATGAAGATTAAAATTCCCTGGACGATCCTGCGGAGGGACCAATTCAGGAGGAAGAAAAGAAAAAGCGCATTTTCAATTTTCGGTTCGGAGGAAATTTCAAAAACCACCTGAAAATAAACTCGAGGACTTGGGAGCTCGTTAACTTTTGGCACTTTATTATCTTTGAGAATCTGAGTCTCGTGGACTCGGATTCTTACCCGAAAAAGCTCTCCCTGGCCTCCACAATAAACGCAAGTTCAAAAAACTCGAATATCCATTTGACAAGCTTTTTCATTTAGTTCCACAAATATGGGGACGCGATGAAACGCGTCGTTTGGAAAATAGGATCCTCCTGCTTTTACGAACCAGTCCACATTGATAAGCACTCGCCCTCAAAATACTCCAGGTCTCTTTAACGCTTTGATAAAAAATCATAATTACCACAGCAACAAATTATACTGCTCGTTACGTCATGAGCTTCCCTGATAACGCTTTCGCGATACTCGTCCTTGTAGGCTTCGCGTTTTTTTTGCTTTTGCTATTCAAACGTTCGCTCGAGAGCTCTTAATCTTCGTTCACGTACGCGTAATTGACTTTCGATACCGAATGATGTCGAGGCTCGGTGATTATTATTGGGGAGAACAAATTTGAGAAATTTGAGATCTATCGGTCCTTTATTTTTTTTAACGAAAACTAAGGCCCGAAAAATTCTGAAATAATTCTGGAAAACTAGTCGGAGTACTGACAGTCTGCGAAAAAATTTCCATCGAGATTCTTTCACTTGTTTCCGGGCTATTTTTTTTTTTCCTTCGAAAAAATACGAAATTTGAGTTTTTATTTATACCACGTGGTAGTGTGATGAATGGAAAATGATACTCGATGATTTTGAGGCTCTCCAATCGTTATGAATCTGGACTAGATTTTAGGAAATTCAAGATTTATCGTTTTGTTTTTTTTTTTCACGGAAAACTAATGGACGAAAAATTCTGAAAAAAATGTGGAAAACCAGTCAAAGTGCAGGCAGTTGGTGGAAAAATTTGCATCCAGATTCTCCCAGTAGTTTCCAGGGAATTTTTTTTATTCTCGAAAAAAGTACGAAATTCGACTATTTATTTATGCGCAAGTTACCGTAAGTAATTAACAATGTCAGTCCATATTTTTCACGTCTATAAAGATGCCAAGAACCAGCCAGAAAAAAAAAAAAAATTTCCCGAGCCCGTAACGCGAAAATGAGGAATTTAAATTGAAATTTCGTCAAAATAATAATAAATAAATAGCAATCGTTGGTCCGTTTGTTTCGTGTTACATGTTTTTGTATTGAAATGGAAAAAAAATATTGGAGCTCGGACCGGGTTGTCATAAACAAAGTTTACACTTGTTTATGGGCCAAAGGTCGTTGCGGTGTCGATCGCAATGATATCGACAAAGCTCCGGCGTTATTACGGATTCGAAGGTTTGCGTGAGAACGGAGCGTCGGGGCTGTGGCCGCGAGGTATTTATTGAAAAAATGATTCGGGCTCTGCGCGAGCAGGAAAAGTTTTATACCTCCAAGAAGAAAAAACAAACTCTTGCCACAGTGACAATGCTAAATGACCGTTCGTTAATTAACGAGAGGGAGAGACAGAGACAGATGGAAGACAAGCCGCACTCGTTCAGAGGCTCAATAAAAAAATGTGGCTTTTTAATTATCCAGCATTCGTTAACAGGCTTTTTTGTTCGCGCCAGATAAAAATGAAAAATGGATTGAACGAACGTCCAACCTGATCTTTTTAATGAAATAATCGTTTCGACGGTTTGCCAAAAAAAAAAGCTTTTTCGACATTTTTAATGGAGGCAAAAAAGACACGAGGATTTCGTCATTTTTTTCTCCAAAATTTCGTACTTTTTTCGAGAAAAAAAGAGATTACCAGAAAACTAATGCGAGAATCTTGATGCAAATTTTTTTAAGAACTCTCTGCACTTTGGCTAGTTTTCCAGAATTTTTTCAACATTTTTCGCCCATTGCTTTTTGTTTAAAAAAATTAAAAAAAAAAAAACGATAAATATTGAATTTCGTAAAAACTAGTTGGTTTTCGTAATGATTGGGGATCCTCAAAATTATCGAGTATCATTCTCCATTAATAACACCAACACGTGGTATAAATAAAAACTCAAATTTCGTACTTTTTTCGAGAAAAAATAAAATTTCCCAGAAACAAGTGGGAGGATCCTGATGTAAATTTTTTCCCAAACTCTCTGCACTCTGACAAGTTTCCCAGAATTTTTTCCAAATTTTTCGCCGCTTAGTTTTCCGTAAAAAAAAAATGAACAACCGATCGATCTCAAATTTATAAAATCAAAGATTCCCAATCGCAATAATAAGCGAGCCTCAAAATCATGCAATAAAATTTTCATACAGTAGAAGAAATCGATCAGAAGAATGGAAGGAAAATGTTGTCAGGAAAATCTGTTTAAGGGAAGTGAGGAAGAGTTGTTACAAAGCCTTTGGAAAAGAGCCCCGAAGGATCGAAACAGTAAACAGATGTTGTAATAACAGGAGATTCGTTGAGGTGAGAGGCGAAAGTTCATGAGTTTCAAGAGGATTTTGTTGGGGTCCCTGGAGATGAGAGAAGGGGTGGGGGGAAGAGAAAGGATCGAAGGAGGAAGCTTTGCGGGCCGTATCCAAATTTGCTTGAAGTTTCCAATATTTAAGAGTCCTCAGGGAAGGTGGGGCTGAACTCTTGCCGGGTATTCTGAGGGTCAGGAAGCTGAGGAGGGTTTGGTGGGTTCTTTACAGACTGCTGGGTGTTTTTATGGCATGGTCACGGTCTATTTTATGGAGGTATTTAATAGGCAAGCACGAGGAATTGGCTGGTTCCGTTAAATTATTAAGGAAGGAGTGTGCGGGCTCTATGTGTTTTTCATATAACAAGTTAAATATAGGTTTAGCAAGTTGCGGGGGAAGAAAAG
>JAPYYS010001961.1:0-10472 GCA_030522525.1 Campopleginae sp. 14b
TTGCTCATCCATGCCAGCAAATATGATTTGCTCGTCCAGCAAATACGTTCGCTCGTCCAACAAATGTGTTTGCTGCTGTAACACTTTGTTGCTGTTCGAGGAACATTTGTGTACATGCCACGGGAGCAACAGTTGACATAAAGCTTTTGTTGCAGCAGCAAAAAAATTTGTTGTCACTGTATTAACAAAGAAAATTTGTACCAGTAGCGTGGCGTACGCTGTCGCAACGCAAAGTATTCTCTCCGCGCGTCCGCCAGTTTCGATCGATGCTAATTTCCTTATTATCAAAATATTCCATTGGGACCGAAAAAGATCGAGATCAGATTTCTGGATCGATCACACTTTCAGCAACAATTAACGAGTGCGTCAACTATTTCTTGATTCTTGAACTTTCTTCCGTTTAAATAAAAAGCATATGCTCGATTTTTTCGTACCAATTCGATGCGAAGACCTCGCGCTTGCGAATTTTAAGAGGAGACGAGAAAAAGCAGCGACGAAATAGTTCGAGTCTCGCGCGAGGATTAGAACTGCGGAAGAATCGCAACGGTCGGGAACGGTTTCTCGAACAAAAAAAAAAGAAAAAAAGCGGCTTTGGGGAAAAAAAATGTGACGAGAGTTGGAGAGGCGACAAAAAAATACCTCTGGGAGCAAATACAACCAGCGAATGCAGCAGCAAACGCCGCGAGTAGCATAAAGGTGCAGCAGCAGTGCTGAAAAAATAGTCTGCAACGTATGTCGATATTTTTTCTTATCAAATAATTAAAACAGGAGAAATTAGAAAGAAGCGATTAACAAAATAACCAAAAACTTCAAAACGTCAGGGCAGAAGAAAAAAAGAAGCGTTACTTCGAAAACTCGACGACAAAAAATGGCGGAAAAAGCACACACACACACACACACACTCGATATGTATCTCGATCGAGATAAAATCTGAAATTCTAAGGATCCGAAAAAACACGCACGAAACCAAAGAAAAAGGGACACGAAAAAAAAAACGAATTTCTCACCGACGCGAAATAGTTTTCGAAAACCGACAAATTCCCGTGGCATCGTATTCCGAGTTCGCGATAAACTTGCCCGTTTTTGAAAACCTCACCACTATCATTAAGACAAAAATAATGCCAAACGAAGCCGAAGAATGCGATGACAAAGGTAAAAAAAAAAAGGAACAAATATGATAGTTGAATAAATTGATCGCAACGGTATGAACAATAATGAACACGAATGAACAATACCACAAACGATGTAAACGCCAAATAGTGATAATAATGATGATAATAATAATAAAATAATAATAATTGTGTGAGTGAAAAATTAATCGATAACGATCCATGAGAAATTTCATGCTGTGAAAAATTATCATCATTACTAAACATGGATTAGAACTTGAGTTTTATTTTTATATCGTCGCGTTAATTGTTTCATTGATTTTATTTATTTTTCTCCTTCCATTGTTATTAACATTATTATTAGTACTATTATTATTATTGTCATCAACGCATCGTAAAATTAACGTGAGTATGAATTAAAAATAAAATGTTAGTCATTAGAGATCCCGATCGGGTCGTTCCATTTATTTGGTTTCTGCATCACCGAGTGCCAATCGCATTTCTAAACTTTTTTTCGTCACTTGACAGTCACCGATCGTGTCAATCGGCGTTATCGTCTCGACGATTATTTCGCTCTCGACTTTTGAATAATTGACTATAGTTTCTGAGGGATTCGTGGCTTGTCCCTCTGCCATCGCCTCTCGCGATATTCTCATTAGATTATCCGCCGATTTATGATTTTTTTCCATCGAGTCGTCACTCTTCGTCGATCTCATGCTCAATAATATTTTTTCTCGCAAAAATCCTTCCGTCAATTTCGATTCGCTTTGTAAAGCTTCGGTAAGGATCTCCTCTCGTTGGCCTGGAGTTGTCGAATCGGCGGAAATCGGTTCAATCGATTTTAATCCATTTTCGCGGACCCAGAAACTCTCGATTTCACCGTTTTTGTATTTTATTTTATTTTCATCGTCAAATTTGGACATTCCTGTGCAAAAACTCTTCATCTCTTGGCGAATCTCGCTCAGTTTTGAGGGAATATAATTGTTGCAATCTCTCGGGGAATTCTCCGTGGTTTCGACTTTTTTCGGAACAGGAACGTCCTCGGGCTGGTTCGGTTTCGAGTCTGGGTCTGGAAGACTTTTCTCTGGAACAGTGTCCCATGAATTCAATTCCTGCTGGAAGTTTTCTCGCGTTTGAACTTCCTCGACGAATTTCCGAATGGAATGTTCACTTTTTTCTACGGAACTTTGAGTTTCCTTCGCTTCTTCTTCGTCGCTCGATCCCTCGCTCTCCGACGATGTACTCGAGCGACTCGGAGCTTCCGGGCTCTTGGACTCCAGCGCCAAAAGTTCTTTGCTCTCTCCCGCAGATTCCGCAGATTTTGCATTCTCTCCGGATCCCTCGCACACTGGGATGATGTGTTTTCTTTTTCTTATCAATGCTTCAATCGTTAAAGTTTCGTTAATGAAAAAAATTCGATGAAATTCAAGGCCAAAGGAATCGAAGCATCTTCGATCTTATTTACCTTGCACACTGTCGTTTATTTTTTGCTGCTCAGCCTCGATCCATCTCCTTCGCTCTGCCATTTGTTCCTGAGGGCCTCCTCGTTCCCTGAAAATGGATAATGTATTTTTAGTATTTTTTTTTCTCTCACAATAGAATTTTTTCGTCAAGACTCGTTTCTTTTTTATTTTCTCATGAAAAATTTACCAAGCCTCGGCACAGGCACGATCTCTCGGAAAGACTGGTCTGTCGTCGAGATATCGAAGTTTTTTGCAGCCCAAAATCATAGTGTTCCGATAATTAGCGATTAATTTGATGACCGGATTTCCGATCAAAGTGACGACGCTCAGAGATCGCATGGAGCTTAAAATCTAAATAGAAGAAATAAAACGTGAGTCGTTATTCGGACGAAAGTAGACGATAAAAAAAAAAAAAATACGAGTTTTTGATCGATCTGGAAAACAAAAACCTCGGTAACGCCGGCCGGCTCGTCGAGACGATTGTGCGATAAATCGAGAATCGACACAGTTTCGAGCAATCGAAGATGTTTGATATCCCCGACAGTTTTTAAATAATTGTGTGAGAGATTGAGCGTGTTGAGGAATTTCAACTGATCGAGATTCTCTATTTTTTTAATGATATTGTGCGACAAATTAATTGTGTCAAGTTTACTCAGAGCCTCGAGATTCTCGATTTTGTCGATCAGATTGTGATGAAGATAAAGGCATTTCAGCTCTTTTTGATTGTCCAGATTCGCTATTTCTCGGATACCGTTGTTCTCCAACCACAGGGCTTTCAGGCCCGTATATTTCACGAGGTTCTCAATGAAGGAGAAACCTTAAAAACAATTAATTATTCAACAATCATTTGCAGATGATTTTTTTCTTTTTTTTTACTGACCTTTGTAATGCAAATACAAAACATCGTTCAGGCGAGGAGCTTGATAAAGATTCTCTTTTTTGCAGTGATCCTTTATCAGTTTTTCGGTCATTCTGCACGATTAAGATTTCAATTAATTATAATTTTGCCTCAGGTTTAATTAAGGGCTATTTATAATCAAAAATCCAACGCCCTGACCTCACTCCATGTTTTGTTTCATCAAACTCGTAGACTTTGTCGAGTATGAAATTTTCTTCGGGTTCCTTGTAATCCCAATCGATAATCGAATCGTCGTTATCGCTCCGAGCCTCGAGATTTTCGTCTCGTTCTTCACTCGGACGACCCAAATTTTTGTCGTTTTTTCCAGCCTTGCAGGGAAGTCCTTCGGTTTTGTTTAAATCTATATCCGCCTCTGAATATGTAACGGGCATTTCGGTATCGCTGATGATCGAGGGGGATTGAAAATCTTGCAGCTGGAGGTCCAATTCCGTCAGGGCGTCGCTCTTTTCTCTCTCGATTCGTTTTTTCTCGATCCCAATTATCTCGATTATCTGCAGAGCTTCTTCCTCGTTTTTTGGGGTTTCTGCATTTTTGACTAGTTTGTCAAAAACGTCGATGCTTTCCTGCATTTTTTCTTCCGTCCCGATAATCCCCTCCGTCTGCAAAACGTCTTCTTCCTCGCTTTTCGGGAATTCTTCATTTTGGTCTAGTTCGTCAAAAACATCGTCGACGCTTTCCTGCATTTTTTCTTCCGTCCCGATAATCCCCTCCGTCTGCGAAACTTCTTCCTCGCTTTTTGGGATTTCTTCACTTTTGTCTCGTTCGACGAAAACGTCGTCGATGCTTTCCTGCATTTTTTTTCTTTCTACGATCCCCTGAAAAAAATTTATTTACCGAGAAATCTTCGAGTCGACGTTACCGTAGAAAATGAAATTTTATTGAGAACCCTTGATTTACTGCTTAAAGAAAAAATATTCGGACGTGTTTCACGAAAGTTGACAGGTTGGTCGAAAGGTTAAAGCCTGAGGAGACTGGGTCAGGGTAAATAATCGCGAGTATCAAGAATTACGATCCCGTCCCGTAATTCGTGAGACGAAGGGACAAGGTTAGTTGGTTGTATGTGGATCGAGAGTGAGTGAGAAGTGTGAGGAAAGAAATTCGAGAAAATGAAAAAATTATTGGAAGGGAGGGGGGGTGAAAAAATAGGTCAGGGTCAGAAAGTGGATTTCGTACCTTAATCGGGAAGAGACGACGAACGGTACACCTTCAAGGTGGCTGTCTCGGTTCGATTCTGCTCTCTCACGACGTACGAGCGACAGTTCAATGATAAAATCACGAAAATACGATGCGCAGTGGTGAAAATAAAATTTATGAAAAAACAAAGAAGAGAAAACTTTGGAGAGACAGTCTCCGGAGTGTGGGGAGAGGGAAAAAAATTGAGATGGGGTGAAAAAAAATGATTTCTGAGTGAATTCACTTGCGTAACTCGGCGGAAGTTCGACTCGTCATGGCAACCGTGAATACCACGTGAATATGCTCGCGTGTATTGTATCCTTAGTAGCGTTTTGTTTGCTCGATATTCGATCGGAAAACTGACCCTTTTATTCGTGCTCGAATTTTTTTTTTCTTTTTTTGTTATTTTTTTTAAATTCTGTTATTTATTTAATTTATTTTTTGATCCAACATCCCACTTTCCCGATTCCCACTTCTTCTCACTGTCTGCTTGACGATTCTCTCACGAGCATTTGCTATACAAATTTTCCCAACGTCGTAGTAAAATAATCCTCGCAAGATATCTCGCGAATACTGCGCATCAGCATAAATCCACTCGACACTCTCCACCAGCAGCCACGAAAAGATCGAATGATAATAATAATAATGAAGCGAGGATTTTTCGCACAAAATCAAGGATTTCGGATATTTTCTCGTGCATTTCGTCTTCCCAATCGTGCAACAATTATTGTCAATAAAGTTTGAAGCAGAGAGTCGAATATTGACCCTCGACGCATGAACCGGAATCATTTCCGCGTCCGGGCTTCGTAACACGTCGCCTAATTTTTTATGAAAAATAATATTATCAAAAAATAAGAAAAAATGAAATAAAATTTCTATTCTCACTTCAAAAATGCACATTAAAGTTCGACCAGGAATTTACTTCACCGATGGGTTACGATCCGTCAAAAACGTTCACGGATTGAGAATTAAACATTTTTTATAAATTCAAAAAATTCATGGATCACGCCCAAATAAATCCGATCGTTTGAAATTTTCGAGTAATTAACTCTGCGGCAGCTTCTGCGACGAAGAACCGGAAGTCGAAAACACATGCGATCTAATTTTTATTCTTTTTCTCACCCTCCTCAGTTCTCCCGGTCCAACGTCCGATGGAAAAAAGCTCCAGATCGCTTTTCGGATCGGCAGAAGATTTTTTTCTCCGCGGCGGGATCTGTTGGGTGCTCGAATCTCTACGGCTCATGGGAACTTTGCGCAGAGGCGTTCTCAGACGCGCTGGAAAATTCATAAATAATTGATGCTCGGGCCCGAGGATGTTACATTTTGACCCTGAGACTCTTCCATACGTTTTTACAGCGGGAAACGTTCAAGCCTTTATTGTTTATATATCTTCGGTGATTCGTGGCTTGATAACTTAGGATAAATTCTATCAAATGCTTCATTCATAAATTTCAATCTCATTGTCGCTCCCGGCACGAAAAATCAAACGTAGAATGTCACGTTGAATTTTCATTCAGATTTTCCGACGAATATCAAGTCCGTGGATAAATCGCGTTGGAGTGCAAGTTCGATATTGCATTTGCAGAACGATTGAAAAGTGGAGAATCGTCGACGAGGCCGAGCAAATTTCAAGTTGAAATCCATTGTTAAATATATTTGTACGAATCGCCAGGAAGAAATAAAAAAACGCGCTAAGCAAATGAGCAATTCAAATTCACAGACTTGCGGTGTACCAGCGTTAACGTGCCACCCAAGATCCCCGCTATCCCTCAGCATTGACGCGACACAATCGGCAATTGTAATTACAATTGAGTATGGAAAAAAAAAGTGATGGAATCTTCCTCGTCCGGATTTTCGGATCCCAAAAAAAAAGGAAGAATAAGTACCGCTACTCTCGGGCTCGCATAGACAGGTAGACGGGAGCAATGCTCGGATTTACTCGCTTTACCCGAAGAAACTTCGAGATCTTTGCCACGAAGAAACTTGACAGAAGAAATTTTGAAAACTCCCATTTTTTACCCTCGATCTATAGACCGTGCACGTTCTGTCGGGCCTTCGCACATTCTTTGATTTTTTATTGAGGAAATCATTAAAAACAAGAGAAAAAAAAATTCTCTCCCTTCAAAGGGACAGTCCGATGATCGAGCATGATTTTTTTCAAATTTTTTCATTAATAATTGTGCCGGTGATTGATGGTTAAACTTTAGAACATTTAAATGAGTTCGTATGTCGGAAATAATTGTCAATTTTGTAATTATACCCAATGTTGTCGTAAGTATACAATTCAAGGTCAAGTTGATTCGGATTTTATTTCGAAAAAGCAATCAAAATCGGAGTCTCGCTTTCCGGAGATAATTTATTCTTAACCAAAATGTCCTGACCATCAGGAACGAGTCTCCTCTTGTCGTAGACTTCCTGCTGGACGACTTATCCTTTGACCCAGAGCCTACGAAGCATCTTTCCTGGAGAGCGATTCCAACCATCTTCTTTTGCTTTTCTTCCGCCTTGAGATCGATTCCTCGTCGCAACATAGTCTCCTCTTGGCAGCAGGTTACTTGGACATCGGTGAAGTCAAGTTATTCAAGGAGAGAAGCGACGTTGAATATTCTCCTCTATTTTTTCGATCTCGCATGTACTCTCGCTGGAGGATGCGACAAAATAAAATAAAATAAAACGAGAAACGTAAAGCGCATGGTCGATGGCGCGAGCAGAGGAGGATCCAAGAAGCACAATATTTATTACAGGATTTATCAGGTAGAAGATGTCTTCTCGCTTTCCGCTTATACTTTTCATTTCGGCGCTCAGGAAATAGAGAAGGAAAAAAGGGTGGAGAAGGAGCGAGAGGATCGAAGAGAAAATGTGGGTACAATTTTGTTCAGCGTAACGATGAAATTTCAACTTTCTCGTGTAAATTAGAGTCGTTTGTGGGGTTAACGCGGAGCGAATGACCATCCGAATATTTCTTTCACGAAAAAAAGTGTGCAGAATGTGAATTTGCATGAAAATGAAATGAATCTTTCGAGTATTTTTAGAAAATATTCATTTAGGTCGATGAAGAATTTTGTAGGAATGAAAAGTATTCATAATTCAAGGCTATTTACAGTGCAAATGAAATTCTTCGGTCTTGATTTTCTCCGTTATGCAGAGTGAAAATAGCACGGAAGATTATGCAACCAGAGAAAAAATATTCTGTTCGTGGCCACTTGGGATCAGATGAGATTTTATCTCTTTTTGGCTGATCCCCAAAAATTGCATATTCCAATGTCTCATCCGCTTTCATCACCATACGGTGTCGCGGGAACGTTTAATTTTCGTTTATTTCGTCTGCTTCGCCCGGCTTATGCCTTAGCCGGTTATTTTAAGCTGGTAATTCGAGATTCAATTAAAAAAATAAAAATCATAGTGTTTTTCGTTAAGTTGGTATTAAAAGTTTTGAAAAAGTCGAGCGGTAGGTTAGTAGATCGATAAATCCATACGAATGCAATGAAAAAACTATCTGGATCGATGTTTTTCGATCTTAGAGGATCATGAGATTCGATGACGCACATGGTGTCCCCGTTCGCGCACGTTAAACTTGTACACAAACGCCACGTCCATTAGGAACTTGGTGATTCCGTTCCGATCGAACAAATTTCTTTGTTTTCGAGCGGCGGTTCATTTGGGCGATCCGGTTGATCCAATCGCCATGGAATATTACGAAGAAAGTGTCAAAAAGATATTTCGAGACGATGATCCTTACGAGGAACATTGTTGACGGAATATTTCGAGGCGATCGTGTAACCGATGCACGTTTTTACGAGGCTCTCGTTTGTTGTGGACGCAGCGATCACGTACTCGCACAATTGCGTCATACGATGGAACGGTTTGAATAAAAAAAAAAAAGGAAAACAGAGAGAACGTAGACGATGGGGAGATCGAGAGAAATCATGTTTTTAAGTTTTTAGCCCAGTTCGTACGTCATCGGTCTTGAACCTCAATCCGTAAACGTTTTTTGGCGCCCTATCTCGGTGAGCCGGGGTCCTCGCGCTGTCACGACCGCAATTATACCTGAAAAAATCTAAAGAAATTCCTGGTCCATCAACAAACTGTACTCTTTTGAAGCGAAGGATAGAAATTTATTTTTTTCTCATTTTTTATAATATTTTTATCATCAAATATTGAGCAACGTGCGGTTCATCGAGCATCGAGTCTTTCCGAAGTTTTTTACAATCGTGACGTTGAGGGAAAGCGATCCTGGAAAAATGACGAAAAATAAATAATGGTCGTGGATAATCGTAATCGCTCGGAAACTTGACGTCAATCCTCGTTCCATTGCAACGAAAATTCGAATCGAATTTTCGATCGTTTTCCAGTATCGTGTGAATCATTCAATTGACTATAAATCGAAACGGTAAATTAATATAGCGTGTCAATGACATTTGCACGAAAGTGTGACGCCATAAGTGTTGAAATGGTGTATTTACGATTACGCTGGTGTTGCGATGACGACGACTCTCCATGAACTCTATTCCTGATGTTTGTGTGTCGTGGAACTTGGACCGCATTCCACTCGAGCAACATCCAAGCAACTTCGTCATCGCGATACGTTCGAATGCTTTGCGCCTACTGTTGATGACATGTGTGTTCGAATGCTTCGGCCCACAAGCAGTTCCGGGGTAATCGGCCGAGCGAGAGATCGCGCGGTATCGTACACGTACGTCTCCTTTACAAACGTGCGCTGTCAGCTTGATCGAGGAGCGAGGAACACGTTGGCCTTGACCGACGACGACGACAACGACGACGATCAAGACGCAGCGACCATCGTTTTCTGCTCTTGGACTTGATATTTTGTTTTTTTGTTTTTGTCTTTTTTTTTTATCCACTGCCTTCTTATCCAGTTTCGTCGCGTCATCAAGCACATTCCTCGATGCAGTTGATGTCAAGAGTTTCTCCCTCCTTTGCGATAGACCAAAATAGTTGATCCGCTTTACAGGTCATCGAGACAAATTTTCTCCCAGTCACAAACGAACGAAAGTTCCCATCGATTACTCGCCCCATTCGAATACGCTCCGGGCCGGTGCACCAACATGGCCGATCTCGCATTAACTGGTTTTTTACTCACCAATCGTATCATCTCGATCTACAAACAATTTTTTAACATGCTCACAAATAATTGGGACGATCTATCCGCCCTCGGTCATTATAAATCCTGCTCAACATTTTCCTATTTCTTTGACTCCGAAGAACGATCGCCCGGGAGAGAACAGGAAACCTGCTTTCCAGTTATCTCGTTGACGTGCCTGCAACCGCTCAACGAAAAGCTTTAAGGGCTTTCCAAGATCTTTTTTTAGTTCCCTTAACACAAGCCATTACTCAGGGATAATTTATTACAGAAAAAAACTAACAGCCGTACGTGAGACCGAGCATCTCCATGGTTAAGTACTTTTGGGCAAGGTCAACGCTGGGTTAGGTGAAGCCTTAGCCTAGGCCCTGAACTGGAATTTGGTTAACCTATGACTGTGGTCAGAGTTCTGGATCATCCGTGAGCGTTCTTCGCACGGAGAGAAAATTTTGCGTTGCGTCAGCGTACGCCACGCTACTGGTACAAATTTTCTTTCTTAATATAGTGACAACACATTTTTTTGCTGCTGCAACAAAAGTTTTATGTTAAATGTGATCTGCCGCAGGAGCAAAGAACTGTTGCTCCCGTAGCATGCACACAAATGTTCATCGAACAGCAACAAAGTGTTACAGCAGCAAACACATTTGTTGGACGAGCGAACGTATTTGCTGGACGAGCAAATCATATTTGCTGGCATGGATGAGCAA
>JAPYYS010001962.1:0-13331 GCA_030522525.1 Campopleginae sp. 14b
GGGGGGGGGGATGACATGTAAGAGAGATGAGAAGAAATATTAAGGGGATGAGAGGGCGCGGAGTTGTCGAGCACGCTCGACGCTTAATTGCTGCGAGAGACGGGGCGAAATACAAACGGAGCGATGTCTCGTGGTCCTTATCGTCGTGTCGCGTAACGAGGGCTAACGAGCGTCACGCGTACGTGGCGAGGAAATTTTTTGCCCAAGTAATTCCTGGCTCAAAAAAAAAAAAAATAAAAAAAAAAAAATTTTTAAATTAAAAAAAAAAAAAATGCCGCTTTGAAAATAATAATTGCACAAACTGCGAAAAACGTCGTTCATATCCTTTGCCTCCTGTCGCGTCTCAATTTCCAGGACAGCAAGGAAAACAAAAAAAAAAACATTCATCAATGCGGCGTCCCGGACGAAAATTACCAACGAAATTCGTCGTAAAAATTTTCAGGCTCCTTGTCTTATGGTTTTTTCTGCTTCTGGTCACGTTTGCTCAAGGCACGTGGCTCCACTGACAATGAGAAAATATCTCAGTCCAACCTGCTGCTGCTTTAACGGCCCACCGAGTTTTATTGAACATAAATTTTCTTCTTTCCCTTTCGTTACATTGCATCGACGTCCTTTCTTGTTCGTCGATAAAACTGCACCATCTCGAAGCTTTAATCACTACTTTGTAACCTCCACTTCATTGCCTTGTATCAATTTGTTCTTCGCCAATTAATTCCGAACATAAAAACGCATTTTTATTCACAAATTCGACCCTCGAACTTAATTTTTTTTTTCTTCTCCTTCTTTTCAGTTAACATTCGGTTTGGGGGTTCGTTAATTGGGAAATTATGATTTTTTGGTTGGTTGGAAATTTTTCGGGAAAATAGGGGATGAAAATTTCAACCCCTTTCGATTTTTGTGGAATTTGCGGTTTTTTTCGTTTTTTTTTTCTTAGTAAAAATTCGTGACGTTTCTGACATTTTTTTTTCGAAATTTTCGATTTGCTCATTTTTTTATCGTCGTAAATTGAAAAATTGCGGTTTTTCGGTTGCTTGGAAGTTTTTTGAAAAAATAGGGCATGAAAATTCTTACCCCTTTCGATTTTTTTGCAATTTGCGATTTTCTTCTTTTTGTTTTTTTAGGAAAAATTCGATCTGGAAGGTCGAGTGACGGTTTTGACTTTTTTTTTTCGAAATTTTCGATCCGCTCATTTTTTTATTGTCGTAAATTGAGAAATTACGATTTTTCGAAAGGGTGCAAGTTTTTGGGAAGATAAGGGATGACATTTTCGTTCCCATCCGATTTTTTAACCCTCGTAACCTTATTTTTATTTACTTATTCAAATAACCTGGGGTTATAATGACCCCGACATTGAAAAATTCATAGCTTCGGTAAAAAAGCTCGAAAAGGATTGCACGCGGGCTCATTCTTTTCGTTTTTTCACGTACAATCCCACGAGCCTGGGCCAATTCGTCTCGGAGTAAAAAAATCAGTCGAAAATGGGGCAAAAGTGCAAAAAAAACGGGAAAAATGGAACGGAGACGGGCGCGGGAGTGCTAAAAGTCGTCCGGGGTCATTTTGACCCCAGATAATCGTCCCGGTGAAAAATGCTGTTCCTCCAGGTTCCTTCTTTCTCAGCCAGCAGCCACGCATTTTCCCGTGCGTGGCAATTTCGAATAAAGAAAAAAAAAAAAAAAATGCAATAATCACGATCGTAATTTTGTCCGACGCGGGGAACGAGCAAGGATCGAACTTTTGGGAAACGGAGGCGTCGAGTAAATGCTCCAAGGGACGAGAGACTTTAGAGTCCGCGGGTGAGGCGCCGGAGCCTCTCGGGCTCGAGTGGGAAGAGCCAAGACGTCGGTAAAGAGCAGCAAGTTGGAGGCTGCGAAGAGGAAAGAGAAAAGTGTGGGGTAGCGTTGAATGTGAGGCAAAAGGATTGATTGAAATAAATGACGAGAATTGTGAAGACGAGAAGAGCCGAGAGGTCGTGATTGGCAAAGCGCGAAACGCCATGATATATGAGGAGAGAAGCGCGCCAACTTTGCTCAACTTTTTCCTTCGCGTTTCTCTCTTTCTCTCGGGACAAAGAAAATGCCTGAGTCTCCAGAGAGATTTTCGCTGTGGCAAGCCCTCCATTTTCCTTTATCCGATGACGAGCTCGCTGATCAATGGCTCGAGACGATTTTAAAAGGTTTAATAAGCCAATATGGGGATGGAATAAAATTCGGAATAAAATTTCATTGGAAAGTTATCGAGTTTCTCTTATTCGTCCCGCGAGCCGTTAATTAGTAGCGGCGACATTTTTTTCCCTTTTCTTTTCCTTGGAAAAAAAAAAAAAAAAAAAAAAAAAAAAATTATGAAACAACTCGAAACTTGTTCCTTAATTGCAAATCTTTAATGAATCGGCGAGAAGTTCGAGGAAAAAGTTGATGGGAATTTGCCAAGAATCTTTTATTTTTTTTTTTTTTTTCTATTTTGCATTAAAATTTTTTAAATTAAAATTTTTTGTTTTTTTTTGTTTTGTTTTAATCGCATAATCGATCGGCGCTCGCGAAAGGCTTTTGATGGAAACAGTAAAATTGGAATAGAAAAAAAGCGTGAAAAGGTGTGGATAGCCTGAAAATGGGAATCGCTAGAGTTTGAAGGAAAAAGCGTTACGGATACAGAGAGATGAATAGCGGATGATTGGCAATCAAGTTGAGTTTCGAGTCTGCGGTTTCCTGAAAGGATTTTCCGAAGCCGTCTCGTTCCGCCAAAAACGAAAAAGCCGGAGGAGCGACGAGGGGATGTCGAGCAGCGGATGGGGAGGAAGAAATATGGAGCAGTGGGTTAGTCAGGCTGGCAGAGTAACTTCCGGTAAGCCGGAGAGAGTCTCGAAGAGAGAGAGAGAGAGAGAGAGAGAGAATAAAATAACAAAATAAAATTGGAAAAAAAAAAAAAAAAAAAAAAAAAAAAAAAAAAAAAAAAAAAAAAAAAAAAAAAAAAAAAAAAAAAAAAAAAAAAAAAAAAAAAAAAAAAAAAAAAAAATCAATACAAATTGCAATTCAAATAAGCAACTAAATGAACATTTAAAAAATTAAAGAAATGGAAATCGAAAAAAGTAAAAAATATAAAAAAAATAGAATCAAATTTTTTTTTTAACATTCAAAAATAAAGATAAAAATGTTTTTCTCTATATTGGAAAATAAAATTCAAACGAAAAAATGAAATTGAAATAACAACGTGCAGGGAAAGAGTGAGAGAGAGAGAGAGGGATCGAAACGATGGAGGTGATTGGGAGAGGCGAGAGAGCGAGAGATCTCGTTGCAGAGGCTGAGATTTATTGGCAGCCTGGTTGGGCTATTCAGAGCAGAAAAAAACAACAGGGGCTAATGAAAAATAGAAAACCGCGAGTCTTGAGCGTCATGGAAGTCGCGGAGGAAAAAAAAAATGGACGGAGCAGGGGAAAGGGCAAGTTTTATTGGGAGATTACGTCGAATCGATCGATATTGATCGACACGCTCTACGAAATGGAGAGCAAATGTTTTGTATCGACCCGCGCGGTCTGTAGCCCGCACACGCGGTTCGGATTACTCTGCCAAGCTAATTTCGTCATTTCGTATCGAGGGATTTAGCTCGCTCTCGATTGGTTACGTTATTTATATGCGATAAGGCTAAGGGCTCCGCAATGGAAACTGTTACATCGCTTTCCAAGTAAATCCCACGTTACACCTCACTGGATTATCTTTCTGACACTTTAATCGATTAATTCTTTACGCCCAAAGCTCCGCAAAGGGTTATTCCTAATCCCAAATTATCTCAAGATTTTCTCTCTTTCTCAATCGTTCCTTTTATTTTTCATTATTTTATCATTTTATTACGCGATCATGAACATTTATTTCCCATCATTTTTTCTTCATCACCTTTTACACCATTACCAGTTCATTTTTTATTATTTTTTCTTTGTTTATAAACTTTTTCGTTTTTTATTTTTTTGTTTTGTTGAATTTCAGTTTTGTATTATTTACCATTTTTATCGTTTTTATCGTTGGATTAAATTTGATTTTGAATTTTTGTATTTTTTACTTTTATTTACTATTTGTTACTATTTTTTAAATTATTTTCTACTATTTTCGCTATTTTTTACTGTTTATCAAAAAAAAATTCCTGATTTTACTATTTTCTACTATTTTTGCCATTTTGAAAAATATTTTTACTATTTTTTATTAATTTTTTTTATTGTTTTTACTATTTTTTCTATTTTTTAACATTATTTTTACTATTTTCATTATTCCAAACCATTTATTTTCATTTTTCTGCATTATTTTGATTATTTTATTCTGAATTATTTGTTTTTTTATTTCGTACCGATTCGTGAACATTTCCCTGATTGATTTATCAATATTTATTAATCAATCAATCTCCCTCTCTCTCTCTCTCTCTCTCTCTCCCTCCTTCTCTCTCCCTCGATCTTTATAGGACGGGAAAGTTCGGAAATAGAAACCGATTGCTACGATTTCTAATTCCCTGAGCTCAAGGAAGGAAGAGGCAAAGAGAGAGAGAGAGAGAGAGCCAGGGAGTTTAATTTCTCGACCAGTTCGTTACGATGTCTGTCGATCGAATTTGCCTCTTTCCAACGAAGCGAGAAGGAAGCAGAGGCTTCCACGCTATCGCCCTTTATTCGCGGTCATTGCCAAATCCACATCAAACGCCTCGACATACGACGAGCTTATCGAGAGAGTCCGATGAATATAAATCCTCAATGTACTTTAATATAGTTTTAATTGAGCCATGGGAATTTTATTCATCGAAACACCCTCAGGGCTTAGTGCTCCGGAAATATAAAGTGAATGTGACGTCAAGTGGCACTTTCCATCGGAATTCTCATGATTTTTTAATACCAACTGAATCGAACGAATTAAAAATCGTGCTCGGCTCATCGAAATCGACGAAAATAGTTGAAAAAAAAATTCCTCTCTCTCTTTATTCTCTCTCCATTCTTCCCCAACGCCAATTCATTCCAAATTTCTTTTTTTTTCCCATCCTGGTGAAAAATTCCTCGGAATCGATTTTGGTTCACCGATCGATCAATTTTTTTGGAAATTTTCTTTTTTTTTCTTCTTCATAGTAAAAATTCGGTTTGGACGATCGAGCGACGTTCCTCGTGCTTTTTTTTTTGAATTTTTGAACTTTTGAATTGTCTAATTTCTTAATTATTAAATTTTTTAATTTTTCAATTATTCAATTATTACATTTTTCAATTATTAAATTTTTTAATTTTGAATTTAAAAAAATTTTAAATTAAAATTTTTTTTCTTCTCCATTTCTTCAGCACAATTTCCGGGCATTGCATCGACTCGAGTTTGCCACGAAATCGTCGAATGACACCAAGGCCCATGAATTTTCTTTTTTTTCCTTTTTCCGGGAAAAATTTCCCGCAATCGATATCGATTTATCGATCGATCGGTTCGTACACAACTGCGTTGTAACTCCCGCGATCGTGGGCCGCATGCTCGACGATAATGTGACGGAACAATATGCACACGCGCGGTCCGAGCCAAATCATTGAGCTATTAGTCGCGATTAGGGGGAGCAAATTGTTCGAGAGAACGAACAGCCAATTCGGAGGCTCGAATCGTATTGCGCGGAGCATGCTCATCCCCCCGAGGGCGAGAGGAATATCGAACAAGAGACGGTGGATCTTGGGAGAGGGAGGAGAGGGGAAACTTAAGTTTGAAGCCTTGGAAGCAGAAGGGCGCAAGTTGCGGGATTTTGGGGAAGGAATTAGGCCCTTAATGTTGAGGGAACGAGGGAGGAAGTCCCAGTGTGTTAACTTAATGCAATCTGAACGATTATCTTGCACCTGAGTCTTGCTGGATTATGAGACGCTCGCGACGGATTACGAGCTCGTAGACAATCTCGCCAATCATGTCGCTCTCTCTCTATCTCTCTCTCGCTTTGCCGGCACAATTTATGATCACCGGATCATTTTGCCACTGTCATGAATTTGATTATTTACTCCACTTTGAAATGTTTCGTAATTTTATTTTATTTAAAAATTTAGTATCATTTTATTTTTTATTTAAATTTTTTTGATTATTTTTATTTAATTTTGAAATTTTTTATGATTTTATTTTATTTCGGAATGTTTTATCATTTCGTTTTAATTTTGAATTTTTAAAAAATTTTATTTTATTTAAAAATATTATTCTATTTTATTTAAAATTTTTTAAATTCATTTTATTATTTTTTCAATGTTTTTGATATTTCATTTTATTTTTAAATGTTTCATGATTTTATTTAATTCCGTGAGGTCCGGAAAATATTTTTTTTCCGGAAAAAATCGAGGACAGGATTTTCCATAGACTTGTGCGGGAAATTTTGTTCTTCGGGAATAAAAAATGTGGACGATTTTTCCGTGCCGATTTGTTTTTCTATTTTTTGCAATCTGTCGATCAAAAAAAACGTCAAATTTTCGTCTCCATGGGGCGGATTTAATGGCTATGGTGGAACGGACTTCTGGGCATGGGGTTTGCACTGTGTCGCGAGTATTCATGACCCACAAAATGCAACCAGACGTCACAGCCCCCCAGCGAGTATCTGCTCTCGGCTTTTCTTGTTCCGATCTCGGCTTACCTGACCCCGGGAATCACGCTAAGTGCAATATTGAATGACGCGAACAGAGAGACAGCGAAGACACGTCGCGTGCGTGTGCGATCTCGTCGGTCGAGGGGGGGTAGCCACAGGTTCGCCGGGAAACGAGCCCTTAAGGGCTTTCTTCCGGTTTGGGCTTTGGACACGTGGGACAAACGTTTTTTTCCTTTTTTACGGGACGAGAATCTGAGATTTTGATGCTGAACGAAAAAAAAAATCTGACATTTTGGGAAATTCGAATAAAAATGGCATTTTTATGGTTTTTTTTTAATTTATTTTCTCATGGGAAATATGGGAATTGGAAATTTCAATGGTGAACGAAAAAAAAGATCGAGAAATTTCGGAAAATTCGACAAAAAATGGGATTTTCATGGTTTTTTTTTTTCATTTTTCTCATGGGAAATATGGGAATCGGAGATATTGATGGTGAACGAAAAAAAAAAACTAAAAATTTTGAAAGTTGCAAAAAGCACGAGATTTTTATGGTTTTTTAAAAAATTTCTTATGGGAAAATGCCCATAACTTTGCGAAATCGTAGAAAAAAACGAAATTTAGTTCGTTAGCAGGGAATGGGAGAGAGAGAGAGAGAGTCAGAAGGAGGATTCGACGTGCGAGGGAGGATTATCGGATTAAACGGGTACGGGGATCGTTTGACGGGGTGCAATGGACCGGCCGGTCCGGCTCGGAGGGTGGAAAACAGAGGAATGCCAGAGGCTGGTCAATTCGGTGTATAGAGAACTTGCCTCGCTCTGGTGATTCGAGCAGCAATAGAAACGACGATGCGTGACTATCATTCACTCTCGATGTCTCCCTTCTCTCTTTCACATTTCCTCTTCCCGCTCGCTCTCTCTCTCTCTCTCTGAGGATTTTCCATCTTTTCCTTGTTCCCTGTCTTTGCTTCATTTTCCGAAATTTTTTTTCGCTCCCATTTTTGTCGCAGATTTTCTCGTCCCTCCAGTTCGATCTAGATCTTTGCAGTCTCTCTCTCTCTCTCTCTCTCTTTGCTTTTTGCTTATTTTTATTTTTATTTTCGAAGATGAAAAAAAATTTGGATTTTATTTTTTTAAATTCTTTCCTTTTTTTTATATCGATTTCTCTAATTTTTTAAATGTTCATTTAGTTGCTTACATGGATTGCAATTTGTATTGATTTTTTATTCTTTATTTTTATTATTATTTCATTTTTTTTCATTTTGTTTATGATTTTTTTTGTATTTTGTTTTATTTAAAATTTTTTTATTTTTTTATTTTATTCTCTCTCTCTCTCTCCCTCTCTCCCTCTCTCGTTCTCTCTCGTTGCTGGATTTTGCTAAAGCCGTTGAATGCGAGAGGCGTTTGGAAATGCTGGCGTAGATGCACGCTCGAGAGAATCGCACCACATCGCGTTGGAGCGTCGCTTCCGTTCAACTGTGCAGAGGACAGAAGGGAGAATGAGAGCAGCTTCCCGCGACAGCCAAACCCAATCGAATTTACATTTGCTTCTCTCTGTGTGTATCTAGTTTGGTACACATAAGCTTCCTGGAACACCCGAGTCCTCGAAAGAGACACGGATTGACAGAAAGAGAGAGAAAGAGAGAGAGAGAGAGAGAGAGAGAGAGAGAGAGAGAGAAGCCATAAAGGCGATGGGACGAGTTGTCTGGAGCTTCTCGTTCGAATAAAGTGGCGACGACCATGTACCTTTGAAATCCTCACTTCCCAATTATCAAAAAGAAAATCTTACTAACCCTAACATCGATTCCCAATCGAATCACTTGGATTTCTAAGCCTCAGTCGCTAATGCTCTCCCCTGAACTGGACTTTGTCCTGCTCTTTTATTCCCTTCCCTCGAAATCGCATTCTGAAGCTCCTCCAGAGCTTCAGAAGCGAAAAAAAAAATATAGATTTCCTATTTTTTCTGTCGAATTTTTATTTTTTCAACTTTACATAAAAAATAAATGAATGGAGCTCGAATTCTCGATGAAAATGTATCGAATTTCTGGGTCGACTATGAAAAATGTCAATTAACATTGAGGAATTAAAAAAAAAAAAAATCGTCAAATTTTTTAGGGACGAGAAAAAATAAAAATTCCTTTTTTTTTCGTGATTTTTTTTTTTCAACTTCACGTGGTGGATAAACGAATGGAGCCCAAAACTCTCGACGAAAATATCGAACTTCCGGTTCAACTATGAAAATCATTAATTAACGTCGAGCAGATAAATAAAAAAAGAAAATTTCGTGATATTTTTCAGGGACGAAAAAAAAAAAAATCTTTTTTTTTTTGTCGAGGTATTTTTTATTTTTTTTCTTTAACTTTACGTGATAAATAAACGAATGGAGGTTGAAATTCTCGATGTAAATATCGAAGTTCCGGTTAAATAATGGAAAATGTTAATTAATGTCGAGGAATTGAAAAAAAAATGGAAATTTCATGATATCTTTTCGTATTATTCAACATTCCTGTTTATTATTTTGGGGAGTATGTGCTCGTTGAAATTACTCGGGAAATTTTCGTCGGAATTATTATAATCTACGTGCTCCATTCGCGCAACGCATACTCGCTCGTGTTACGCACATAGACGCATATTTTCATTATGTGAATGGCAACGTTTCCACTTGAATGAAAGTGTGAGGCAAATATCGGACGTGTATACAAGCTCCAATAGAATTTTGTGAACTCCATGGCGCGTATCTGGTTAGGGAGGGAGAGAGCAAGAGAAAATGGAAAATAAAACGTGCAAGTGAAATTCGCGGAATATCCGGGAGCGTTGAGTTCGTTCCAATTTACGGAAAATTCGTAGTGGCTGATGTAAATTGCGATTCCATCTATCAAGGATATGCACTCCGTGCATACTCGTTCGCACTCGCTGATACTCGATCGAGCTTTGACGTACACGCCAAAATATTGCGTCGAAAAATTCTGTCAACTTTTTTTTTTCCTACAAAGAATCGTGCGCTTGGGTAATTATATGAAATAACAATGAAGAGATTCTCCGTTTCATGATCCAACGCGGACGTTGGAAAAAGAAAGAAAAAAAATCTCGAGGTGCAATGAAAAATTTCAATTATTTCTATTTTTCATGATTTTTATTCAATTATTTTGATTTTCGAATAATAATTACGAAATTCTACGTTTTACGATCCAACGCGGGCGTTTGAAAAAAAAAAAAAAAAAAAAATCTCGATTATTCTTCATTAAACGAAAATTCTCAATTGATTCATATTGACTTGATAATTAATTTGAAATAATAATAATTATTATTAATTTAATTGAAAATTATTAATAAAATAATAAAAATAATAAAATAATGAAAAAATGCTCGATTTTGTTGATGCAACGTCGACGTTTTCGAAAAAAAAATGTAATCAACGGAATAAAGAAGAGAGTAATTCGTGCGAGTAGAAAAAGTCTTTGGTTCGGGTTTGAAAGGGTCGGAGGAATCGCTCTTGGAAAAGCTGCCAGTGAGAATAGCTGAGAAAAAAATGAGCGAGGTAGAGGGAGAGAGGGAAAGGTTCGGGGATGCTGTCTGTGATGGTGGTGTATGCAGGACGCGTACATCAGGGTCACGCTGCGCTCTGGAAGCTTTTCTGGCTCGCCAGAAAGAAAGGGACTGGCAGGGGGAAGAGGGAACTAGTGAAAGAGGAAAACTCGAAGCTCTGGCAATATTCGTAATTGCGATGAGAGTTGAAGGTTTACACCGACTGCTTGGCATGTTTGCCAGGACGTTGCAGGCTCACTCGTTCCAGATGTTACGCAGACACGCGATGGAATACCCAAAGAGAAATATGAGAAATATATTTTGCACATAAAGGACATTCCCTGCCAATTTCCAGAGAATCCCAAAATTAACTTCCATTCAATTCACGCATTTTTTTTAAATCCACATCTTTTTTTTCTCATTTCTTTCCGCAGTTAGCCTCGGACTTAATGAAGACGCCAACTCTTTTCCAAGTTAAAATATGTTCCGAACAGAAATCGCGAAATAATTTTCCTGTGACGTGCAACCGAGTGGAGATTTAAATCTCGAATTTATGGACAATCGGACTTTATGGGATTGGGTAATTTCGGTACACATTGACAGTTGATTTACCTTCCGCGGATAATATGATTTTTATGGTTTTTTTTATGGGGTTTTCTCTGCAATTAGCCTCGGACTTGATGAACACGCGAACTCTTTTCTAAATTAAAAGATGTTCCGAACAGAAATCGCGAAATAATTTTTCTGTGACGTGCAACCGAGTGGAGATTTAAATCTCGAATTTTTTGGCAATTGAACTCTATGGGATTGGGGAATTTCGGTAGATTCCGCAGATTTTATGATTTTTATGGGGGTTTATGGGGTTTCTATGGGGTTTTATGGGGTTATATGGGGTTTTATGGAATTCTTATGGGGTTTTTTATAGCTCTTGTATTTAAAGAGAAATAAATTTGAAAAATCCGAAAAAAAATGGTCACCTGGGTCTAAAAGACCCATATGGTCCGCACATGCTTAATTATTTCATCAGAGCAAATTTTTTTTTTTCATTAAAAATCGACTATGGGATATTTTCAAAAAATCCAAGTCGACGAAACTCCTTAATGGTTCGTAGCTCAATGTTTTGGCTTCGATTAAAAATGGGACTGGAGAAGTCGAACGCTATGTCGAGGCTGAATGGCTCTTAGTGACGTGTCTCGCGGTTATCGTAAGTGGATTAAGGCAGTTGTAAAGGAGAAAAATATTTTCTTTCGATTTGTGACCGGTTTCTTCCGCTCGTTACATTTTTTCCATCAACGAGGAAGAGAAAAGGGCGAAGAGGGAGGGCGGAGACGAAAAGCGATGTTAAATAGCGTCTGCAGCCGTTTACCTCGACTGCATACGAGTTTGGCTGCTCGATCTATATCGCAAAGTCCAACAGCTCGAGGAGCAACCCTCTCCGGATGATTTATGTACGCGCGACCCTCCCTCAGCTGTCTGGCTCTCGTCTCTACTCGACGCTTTCAAACTGCACACTAAAACGACGACAGCCAGGAACACTGAAAACTTTAAACTCTACAACGCCTCGATCTTATGGAAACTCGTGCAAATACGAATATTAAGGGCTCAAGTTTCGGGACCTCGAATCTTCAAGAAAAATCCTCTTTCTCGATCACTCGCGAATCGACCCGTCGACGAACCAGAGAAGCCATGTGGCGGTGAAATTTTTTTTTTTCCAGATTTCCATGTCAATATGTTCAGAATGTCCCAAAATATCGAAAAATCATATCTAGAAAAAATGTCCGAATGCCTGTGTGCTATGGGACTGTAAAATTCAAACGTCCATAATTCGAGAACAGTTCGAGCTACAGGGCTCCCGTTTTGCACGAATGTTAATCCATACGGGTTAATCCATACAATTTTAAAATTTTGAAAAAAAACCTCTTGACGCTCTAATTTCCGAAATTTTTCAGATTTGTTGCCAATTGTTTTTTTTATGAATAGAGCATCATAATGGGAAGATTGATATTGAATCTGGGGAAAATCGGTCGAACGGTTTTCATTTTATGATTTTTCGAATTCTCCGAAAATCTGAAATTTTTGAAAAATCGTCCAACTCCATTAATTTTTGCAAATTTTGCAAAATATTGTGTACAAGTTCGTACTTCCTCTTCACTTTCTAGAAAAATTGTCAAAATCACAAAATTTAAATGCAACCAAAAAAAAAGCTGCAAATTGAAATTTGCAAATTATTATTATTTTTTTTTTACACCACATCATTATTCATCAATTTTTTTTTGCACACGTTCGAGGGCGAGGGATCGTAGCTTGTAAAATTTCGACGGAAGCCTGTGAGGCTCGTTTTTGCCAACTCTTTTTCTCTCTAGGGGAAGATTTTTCCATTTATAATCCAATAAAAGTATCGTCGTTGGTAGTGACATGAAAATATCGTAGAAAAATGTCAGTTGACATTGGGGCGTGGGGCAGGTTTGGAGTTTCGTAAATAAATGTGACATTTTCCTCTGGAGGTTTGTTCTTAAAGTTTACCAGTTGGTTGGATCCTCTCGATCAATTATTCATTGTCGCGCTAGCGAGGAAAAACGTTGATCGTTAATGTAGGAATTATTGTCTTTTTTTTTTTTTTGTCTCCTCTTGGCGAGTGTGTCTCTCGTTGCCGGAGGAAAAAACTCGGTTTGTAATCGTTTGAAACGTTCGTTCAGGCTCCGAGCTCGCTGTGCACAAGAGCCTGAAACTTTCATTAGCTCCAGGGGGAGCTTTTCATCTCCGCATCGGTTTTTTTCCTCGGAATATGGCTCGAGCCTCGTAAATTTATTTGGAGCACAGAATATGATGCGAAATGGACGTATCAGCGTCCTGGATAATATGCCAATAATGCTCTCCCGAGGTTATTCAAATATTTGCTAAACTTGGTCAATTATAAAATCCCTCTGGGATTTATCCAGAGCTGTGGGATAAACGAGAATATCGAGGGGGAGTTTGTGGAGGAAAACGAGTCGTGGAGCGGAGGGCTGAGGGTTATAATAACGAGAGGAGGGGGGGGGGGATAAATGCGTAGATAAATCTTGCTATCGCGTGTAATCTCGGGTGGTTGTGCGACGGTCAGCAAATTTGGCGCGGTGGCTCGAGCGGAGGGGATGAAATTGCGGTCGAAAATTTGGGGCCGAATTTTTTTTTTTTTTTGACGATTTATTTGCTCCCGCGCCTCATCGGCCACGATTCTCTTTGACAAAAATGTGTTTACACGAAAGTTGGCAATAAAATCGA
>JAPYYS010001963.1:0-16901 GCA_030522525.1 Campopleginae sp. 14b
TTTTTTTTTTTTTTTTTTTTCATTCTAATTACAAAAAAAGTAATCGATCTCCCGTCCAGCTGTAAAATTTGTTTCCAGCCCAGTTTTTTTTTTTTTTTTACCACTTTTTTCTATCGCAAGCTAATATTTGAAAAAAAAAACTAATCAATGACAATCAAGGACCCGAACGGACAGCGACCTGAGAATTCGATTTCTATTTTTAGCAACTTAATAATTTAAAAAAAAAAAAAAATCGACCAGATAAAAAAACAAAGCGCTCCATAATTAAATTTAAGTTCTATTAAATGAATAATAATTTTTATTGTAATATTAGATTAATTTTTGAAAGTTAAATTAAATTGAATTAAAATTAAAATTGAATGAAAATAAATTAATTATTTTTCATTACTTGAACATTAAGCTTGAATATTCACGCTTGACATTTTTCATTTAGCAACCGAATAGAAATAAATAAAAAAACGCGTCTCTCCAATGGACACGATAATTATGTAAGAAAAATGGCAAATTTGAGGAAAAAATGATAAAAAGTGTGGTGTGTGTCGAGGCAGAGGGTCGTTTGTTGATGGCCGCGGATTGCATTGGTAGAGAGCGTGCAATATCGAGTAACGATCGGTCGGTTAACGACCTCTCATCGTAATATGCAACATATCGATGGAGCGTCGTACGGTGCATTTGCGATGCTGCAAGTCCTGGTCGGTCATCGTCGTCGCATCGTTGACATCGCGCGTCGTCGGACCGCATGGCTGTGTGTCGGTGTCAAACACGAGCATAATTTTACACACACACACACACACACACACACACACACACATACACCGACACATAGACACATAAAACGAGAGAAGCGAGAGAGCATTCGCTCCGTTGGTTCTTTAGCTTGTTCTGCCAATTCGCAACTCATCCGTGCACCGGCGAAGCTCGAGCATACACGAGCACAAGCTTCGCAATGTTAGTCACTCCCTATAACCACATCTTCGCCCACATACACATTTAAAAGGCACACATATGTCCACAATGTGCACTCGCCGCGCTCCTGTCGCGCACAGTTTCGTCATTATTTATGCCAGCGGCTTATATTTGTCCGAGATATGCTACATGTTAACTTTGCAGTCCTTGCCTGTATTTTCTCCCCCCGCAAACCACATTTACGCATCGAACAATTTGAATTATTATTTTTTTTACGTTCCAACCACTTTTTCCAAAAAATATCGTAAAAGTTAAGTGAAATATCGTTTTATTAAGGAATTATTAATTATAAAACTAATGAATTTTATTATGAAATTTATTAAACTGGATTAAACTGGATCTTTTTTTTTTTTTCGAAAAATTCTTCATTTAAATTTTAAATAAAAAAATTTTAAGTATCAAAAGTCAAAAAAAAAGATTCACAAATTTTCTTTCCAGAAAAAAGATTTATCAAATTTATTTAAATAAATACATTGTTCAAAATAAATGACATATTTATTACGTTAAAATAAAATTTCCATTTATTTGAAATAATTCAGAAGATTTGTATATTAAATAAATATAATTATTCGGAGGTAATAAATGTCTATTAGGTATTCGAATAAATTAATTTCTTTGAGTTAAATAAATTTTATGGTTTTTTTAAAATATTCGTTTTCCGGATCTGTTGGGTCAAGAAATAAATGAAAAATTCGACATTTCGATATGCCATTTGCTAAAATTCTCACCTCGTTTTACTACGACGGTGATAAAAATTGTAAGAGAGTGTACGAGGAAGTAAAACTGACGTTTTGCAGTTAGGATTCTGGGAGTAATTGAGGTACAGGATGTGAATAACTAGCAGCGTAGTAGAGTGCGTAGGTGTTTCGTTTTCTTTTTTGTCCTCTCGATGCGGTGTTGGAAAAAAAAAGGTTGGATGGATAAACACATGGAAGAAGCAGGAGAGAGAGAGAGAGAGAGAGAGAGAGAGAGCTCGGGAGTCTCCCATAGGGAGAAGGCAATGGTAATGACGAGATATTCGTAAAAGTGAGAATCTCCAGTCTCGAGATTTAATTAAAATTACGTGTGTATGTTTGCTCGCGTAAGTTGAGAGCGAGAGAGTGGGAGAGGAGAAATCTTTGTTTTTTTTTTTCTTTTTCCATTTAGTACGTTTTGTTTTGCTGTGTGTATTTTTTTTTATGAGCTTTTCATTACTTTTGGATGATGAACAATCCAGTCCAACTCACGAGAGCAAAACGCACGTACAGGAATGTGAGAAAAACTCGTGTCTGTAAGGTCCATGCCCATTATTCATACTTTTATCATTGCCAACCTCCTCCCCATTCATTTTTCACCAACTTCTCATCTCTCTCCTCCTTGTTGCTCGCTCGTTCTCTTAATTTTTCTTTATTTTTATTTTCAACCTTTCTCTCGTGCCTTTCCTCCTCTTTCTTTCCCCTTTGCAACCTTCGCCTGCCCGACACCCAGCCAAAGAGAATTCTCATTTGCAGAATGGGTCTGAAAGAATTTTCCTCACCCTGCTGTCAACAATCCCATATACCATGTCCTCGCTCGCTCTCTCCACCACTTTCTCTCTATATATACCCACGAATGGGAATTATTGTCCTCCAAACTCCTGAGAAATAATGCTCTACTTCTCGGTAATAACATCTTCCTCGCAAAAGCCTTTTTTTTACTAACAACACAAAAATAAAATCTTTCTCACATCCACGTACGTTTTTCTTCAACGATTCCATGGACGTTGAAGTCCAGGTATCTTTCTATGTGTGTGTGAGCACATCATTTATTTTGCTACGTCGTTCTGCAGGCGGAAGATCGCGATTTTGAGGAAAATTCAACTTTTTATTTTTTATTTTTTTTATTTTTTCGAGTCGTGGGTGAGGAAAATCGATTCAAAATTATGGGCAGAATGTCAAATGAGAGGGTCATTTGCTGATCATTAAGCCTGAAGGGGCGAAAGTTTTTTTGTGCCTATTCCGGTGACCTTGGGTCATAAATGAGCCCAATTTTGAAAAATTGATATCTTTGGTAAAATTTAATGAAAAGAATTCGACTTGGGCTCATTTTTATCGTTTTTTAATGCAGGACCGCGTGAGGCTGGGGCAATTTTGTTTGGAGTCGAAAAATTGGTCGACAATTTGGTAAAACGGTAGAAAACGGGAGAACAGAGGGAGGAAGGGATTTAAAGTCACCTGCGGGGTCGTTTTCGACCCCAGGATCTTGCCCTAGGGTCAGAAATTCTTTAGTTCAGTATTTCTCACGTAGTTGCACATTCCTTTTGACAACTCACAGCGTTTTTTTTGGTTATTCCGGATACGAAACGATGTTTTATGGATTTTTATTTTATTGACACGTTTCCCAGGGCGTCGCTGATGATTTTTTTGAGAATTTTCAATTTTTATCGAAGGAAAATGAAGGCGCGACAAAAAAAAAACGTAAAAATGGTTTTTTTGGGATTATTTTTTCGGGAATTTTTTCGATCGAGACTTTGGGCGAGAAATTATAAAATTTGAATTGAATGAAATACAAAAAATAAACAATTAAAAGTATAAAGTGGTATTTGGTGGGCGTGAAAAAATGTAAAAAAATTGGAAATTTGGAATGGTTGGTTGACAGGTTTGCTGAAGGGTTCGGTAACGGTTGAGAGGCCGCGAACTCTGCGTCGGTTACGGAACGTTTACGGTGGTCCGAGCGCATGCGGAATGGGCACCGGTGCGGATGGCGGTGGAGAACTCCACGAGGACAACAGTGACGCGTCCTTCCGGTTGGCGGAACGCGAGCGAGACGAGAAATCACTGAGCATTATGAGTCCGTTTGACGAGCAGGAGGAATGGGCCAAAATATCCGAAATAATGGCATCTTTCGGTACTGGATTGGTCCGTGAATCGGTTTTTGTCACCGAACTCGAAAAAGAATTCCAAACGCGACTGGGTAAGGATTTCCTTCGACCTTCGATCGATTAATCGACATTAAGGTCATTGGAGAGTCGAAATTCAATGCCAACCTGAGCAGGAAGCGAAAAACTAGTGACCGTCCAATATTTTTTGTCCGTTTTGCTTGCAGGTCTGAGTTCAGACTCGAGCAGCAGTCCAATAGTTTCTACTTCGGTTGGTCAGTGGCTGTCCAGTCTCAGCCTCGCAGACTACGAGTCTCTGTTCATTAATTACGGCTTTGACGATATAGAATTTATAGTAAGTATCGCAAAGACAAACTTGGCATGAAAATTCATTGCCCTTTTTTTTCCCCCTATAATGGTAACATTTTTTGTTTTTCATTTATTTGACTTTCGGACATTTGAAAAATTCATATCTTCGGTAAAATTTAACGAAAACCATCCATCTTGAGATCATTCTCTTCGTTTTTTAATAGAGAATAACGTGAGCCTCGGGGAATTTTGCTTGAAGTAGAAAAATTTGTCGAAAATGCGGTAAAACGATAAAAATATTGAAATAAAATAATATTATTTATATAAAAAATATAATTTAAAATATTATATATTATATATTATATATTTATATGTATTTATTTATAAATATATTCATAAATTATAATTATTTATATATTAATAATATATAATTATAATTTATTATAAAACAAATAAATATATAAATATAGTTATAGATTATACATTATTATTTAGAGTATGTTGTTCTTTATTCAATTTGTAACAACTTTTTTCAATGAACTTGAACTACAACGTCCTTAAAGCCTCCAAAATGAATGAATTCTCATGAACCAACGATTTATTTATCGTCCAGTCATTCTCGTGCCTATATTTACACATAAATGTATATTATTTGTTCTTCATCAACTACAGAACGGAGTTTTAGACGAGTCCGATTTAAAAGACATGGGAATAACGAGTGATCAAGAGCGCGCGATTATAATGGAGTCGGTTCTTTCGTTGAAGAAACGAGTAGACAAACGAGCAGGTTCCCAAGCCCGAACAGTCGAGGAGTGGCTCAACAGCATACACCTCGATAACTACGCGGAAACGTTCAGAAAGCACCTGTACACCGACATGGAACGTGTCAAAAGGGTGTGGGAGGTCGAACTCGCAGCTGTACTCGAAATCCAGAAACCAGCGCATCGCAAAAGAATACTCGCTTCGGTCTCTGGTCCAAATCCACGCTCCCAAGCTCGCGGCGGACCCAACCTCGAAGACCTCAATAAGGACCTCAACACTTTGGTGAGTTCGCTATTTTTGAATATCTAAACAATTTTGAAAAAATTATGAAATTCAAGGAACTTATGAAATTTTAAAAATTTAAGAAATTTCAAGAATTCGAAAAATCTATAAATTCAGAGAAAATTTTAAGAATTCGGACAAATTATAAATTGGAAGAATTGAAGAAAAATAATAAATTTTCAAGAATTTGAAGAATATGAAAATATTATTGATTTTAGATAATTGGAAGAATTAAAAAAAAAAAATAGACATTTCTGAAAATTGAATGAATTTGATAATATTATAAATTTTTGAAAATTTAATGAATTTGAAAAAATTTAAAATTTCAAAGAAAACAAAATCTTCGAATTTCTATGCACAGAGTGTTTTTTTTTTTTCAATTTTAAATTGATTTGGTTGCTGTCCGTTCGTTGCTGGATAGCCAAGAAATAATGACGCAGTACTTTTGGCGAAAGTTGGAGTATTTGGCATTGACGAGGGGGATTCCCTGCGAGACTTTTTACCCTCTCGTACATATCCATACAATATACAACAATTAGGGATGTATATAGTGTTGGATCCGATTGGCTCTCTCGCCTCGCGTTATAATGTAAATAACGTGGCTAATTGGAGAATCTACATTGTCCCCGAGAGCTCAACACTTCATGAAGGTCTTTCAGTCACGCCGTTCGAGCGGCAATCTCCACCCTTTTCGCGACAGAGTCTTTTTGTTCCGACAATGCTATAAAACTCGTAGAACTTTTTCGTCCAACCCCCATCACCGATACCTGATTCAATGCCTTCCTCTCCACCCCCCCCCCCCGCCCCTCCTCCTCTCCCCCCTCCCTCTCTCCACTTTTATCTCATTTTTTCGTTTTTTTATTATTTTTTGCTATACCGATTCCTCTCACCTTTAATTAGCCTCGAGCCAATTTCAATAAACATCAGAGCTGCAACGCCAATTCGATGAATTGGCCTCGCAGCATCCAAATAAAGATCTTCCAGTACCTATTGTCATATTTATCATTGTGTCGTTTTGTTCTCTGAATAACTTGAAAATATTGAAGGACTGCGAGCTCGGGTTCAAATAAAATTCTTCAACGTTGCTTCATTAAAATAATCCATTTTATTTCTTCAATCGTACTCGCCCTCGCGCTCTTTTATTATTTGGCTTTGCTGCTGTTTTAGCGAGTTCCTTGAGATTCCTTGAGAACCTGGTTCTTGCTCGGGGCCTATTTGACCCAGAACACAATTGATCTTTGACATAAAAAAAATTGCGTTGAATTTCTTCGGGGAACGAATATTTTTGGATTTTGGTCTGGGTCTATTTGACCCGGGAAAAAATGGATTTTTCGCATTGGAAAAACTCTGTTATGCTTTTTTCGAAAATTATTGTTTTTGCATTTTATTCCGGGTCTATTTGACCCAGGAAAACTTCGTCAAGCTTTTTCGAAAAACGAATATTTTTGTATTTTACTTCGGGTCTATTTGACCCGGGACAAAATTAATGTTCAGCATGAAAATTCCGTTGAGCATTTTTGGAAAAAGGAAAATTCTAGTATTGATGATTTTTTGACGAAAAAAAGAAAAGTCTCTGAAATCGTTTCTGACGACTTTCCATTTTTTTTTTGTTTTTTCAATAGAAAACGAATATACAACAATTGAAGGAAGAGATTCGTGAAAAGTTGCCAGAGACTCCACAAGGAAACGGAAATGCAACGTTGGTGAGCGGGACAAACGCAGCGACCTCAGGAACCCTGAGACACAGAAAAAATAGGCCAGCACCGCAGCCACCGCAAAGACCGAATTCTCATAACGGTACGATCGCCGCCCCGGAACAGCTGGAAATTCGGGCACCTTCGGAGCTTTTGTTCGGCGTTCCTTCCACTCTCAAGACTCAGTGGAGGCATCAACCCAAAACTCTACTCACCGGTTGCGTTAATTACGTCGCAAACGTAAGTTTCGATTTTTTATTGAAAAAATTAATTCTTGGAATGTCAACTAACCAAACTCTCCGTTTATCGAAGATTTTCATTTCTCCGAACAATTCGCAATCAAATTTGAATATGAATTTGAGAAAAAATAAAAATTTCTAACTTTTTAATTTTGAAAAATTATTCTCAACAATTTTGAATAATTAAAAATTATGTTCGAGAATTTTAATTTGATTGAATTAAATTAAAATAATTTAATTTGATTGAAAATTATTTCCAATAATTTGTCAAATAAATTTTTGAGCCTTATCCCTGGAGCAAGGAAAATTGAAAAGTTCTACAAAGCCTGTAATTTCTGACTTTGGACCGCAGTATTTGGGATCGACGGTCGTGAAAGAATTGCGAGGGACAGAATCGACAAAAAAATCGATTCAGAAGCTGAAGAAAACCTGTCGCGATCCGAGAATCAGTTTGGGGATCACGCTGGCGATATCTTATCGGGGTGTCAGATTTCTCAACTCGGTTACGAATGTAAGCATTTTTTGAAGCTTCGGAATGTTCTTAAAGAATCACCTGGGTGACCCACTTTGAAATTCCTTCAGTAACGACAATTTGTTCAATTTTTGTTTTCCTTCTCATATCGGCTAATCGTCGATCAGGAACCGATTTGCGAACACGAGATACGCAACATTCACTGCGCTTGTCAAGATGCCGATGACTTGACACATTTTGCTTACATCACCAAAGACCACGCTAGTCGGACACACTTCTGTCATGTCTTTTGTGTGCCAACAATGGTAAGTCAATATTTTCCACTGCTTTCTCCTTATCCATTAGTTGCCCAACGTATTTCTCATTACTGAGAAAAATCTCGATACATTTTGCCATCATTTTCGACATTATCAATTAATTCCAATTTTAATATAATCTATAGTCGAATTTAAATTAATTCAAAAATATAATACAATCGAAAATTAAATTGGAATGAATCGATGAATTTATTATAATTTAAATTGATTAATAAATATGTTGAAAAGCAAATTTTAATTGAACTTAATCAATAAATACAAATTCAAATTAATCTATAAATATATTGCAATTCAAATTATATAAAGAATATAGTATAATAATTAAATCTTGATTATTAGGATTCAACTTAATCAGTAAATATATTATAATTTTAATTAATTCAAAAATATATTATTATTGAAAATTAACTTGAAATTAATTATAAATATGCAATTTGAAATTGAATTGAAATTGTTTAAAAATATATAGTTAGAAGTTGAATTAAAATTAGTTATTAATTAAATTGATTTCAATATCAAAATTTTTTATTTTTTTCTCTCCGTTGGTATTGAGATTTTTTGAAAAAAATTGAAAATGGCGATATGGTGTTTGGAAACGATGAAGCTTCGGGCTACTCGCGAAAACAGAATCGATCGAACGCCAAAAGGGTTTCAGGAGCCCACAGTAAAGCGGCTCGTTAAAATTGGCTGGCCCGGTCGCGAAGTTCTGGGGAAGAGAATTTCTTGATTTGTTTATTTGGCTTATTTTCAGGATCAAGCAACCGAGGTGATATTGACCTTGGGCCAAGCTTTCGAAGTGGCTTATCAAATGGCATTGAGGGATAAGCTCGGAGGCCAAACAGTTCGTTCTCAGTCAGCGAATCAGCTGGCTCCTGTGACGACTTCCGGTTCGACAAACGCGGCGAAAAGTGTGGCAAGTTCGGAGCAAAGTCCCGACACGAACTTGAGAATCGTGCCGGACTCGAGTAGCTCAACGACCACCATCACTTGCATGAACAATTCAAATCAAAATACCACCCAAAACACAAACACCCTGAAAAAATTGAAAGTCAAATCGAATGCGCAGCAATATCAAGCGCCCGCGGTAAACGCCAACCCGACCAATCACAATTCTCATTCCAACGCCAATTCCAACGCAAATTCCCACGGAAATTTGGCCTCGGCCGTTTCCCTCCTGAACACCAAAAATCCGACCGGAAATTCCACCAACTCGAGCACCACTAAGCCTCTGGTGTCTCATGGTCGATCGCACTCGGTCAACGACATCAAAATCAACGGTAATCAGTTGAAATTAGCGCCGACTCCGGTGGACGATATTGGGATCGGTGTCAAGGACATGAAGGCCGGATCGAGGGCGCCAATCGCACTCTCCGAAGAATTGTAAGTCTCCCTAAATCCGTTGAGCTCGATGATATTTATTTTGCGACTTGGCAACGATTATTGACTTTTCCTCGCAACACGAGCGACACGGTCCATTTAGTTTTACGATAAGATCGTCGATCAAATTCATTTTCGACATTCAACGAGCCTGTGATTAGTTCGAAATATATTCCTCGCGATGTAACGAAATTCCCCAGTGCCGACAATGGCTTACCCCTTCGAGTACACACTGGGTCTATTTGACCCGAAGCATTTTTCGTCACCGATTGTTTGGCAACGAATCTTTTGACATTTCGCTTTCGTCGAAACATATATTTCGGGTCATAAAATAAGGATTATACCCCTTCGAGTACACACTGGGTCAAATTGACCCAAGCGTGTTTGTGACACCGATTGTTTGGGCAACGAATCTTTTGACATTTCGTTTCCGCCGAAACTATATTTCGGGCGATAAAATATGCATCATACCCCTTCGAGTACACACTGGGTCTATTTGACCCGAACGTTTTTTTCGTCACCTATTGTTTGCCATTCAATGACAACGATCCTTTTGACATTTAATTTTAAAAAACATGGATTATAGCCTTCGAGTACACACTGGGTCAATTTGACCCGACCGTTTTTTCATTACCGATCGTTTGGCATTCGATGGCAACGAATCTTTTGACATTTATTTTTCGTCGAAAAATATATTTGGGGCCATAAAATGTGGATTATTTATTACGAAAAATGTTTCTACATAAAAAAAGAAAAAAAGGGATCTTTTCCTGAATACAACGATTTGGAAAATGCCTCGGGTCAAATTGACCCAAGATGCACTTATAGGAAGTGTCAACTCGAAGAGTTAAGGGGATCCAACTTATTCATACGATCCCGAGCATCGATCAGTCTCATAAAAAAAAATCTTCGAGCAGCCACAACGAAACTGGTTCACGGCTCCACTTTTGTGCAGCTCAAACCAATTTTTTCAAAAGTTTCTCAATCACTGGAGACGCTTCTTCAGAATTACGGTCTAATAAAAAAAAAATCGCCAAATTATCGAACATCTTGAATAGTCAAAAGGGTACAAAGAAAAAACGACTCGTATTTTTTTTTTTTTTTTTTTTTTTTTTTTTTTTTTTTTTTTTTTTTTTTTTTTATAATTTTTTATTTCTCATTTACATATCTTTTATTTTATACCTCTCCAGGTAAGTTACAAAATGCCACACATTTTTTACACATTTTTCAATATTTCGCCCTTGTACAATCAACCACGTGGAAAAACAATAGTCGTCCAAAATCTTTTTTATCGATCGATTAAAAATGACAACTCACTTGTGCCACAAATACTCTTTAATGACCTTGAATCAGCGACACGAAGTAAAAATAAAAATTCAGTTTCGATTTCCCATAAAAAAAAATAAAAAAAATTAAAATTAAAAAAATCACAATTTTTGAAAATTTGAATTTTCCCTCGACTCTCGTCGTTGATTCAGGAGTCATAATGTTTTTCGGTAAATATTGAAACACTCGAATGTCTTTGACATTTAATTGAGCCAAAAAAAAAAAAAAATTCATTCTAAAGTCCGATAAAAAGTTCAACGACGAAGCTCAAATTCTTTTTCACTTTCTCACCGAATTCGAGACTCCTGATCACTGTTTTGATAACGCCATGAGATCCTCCGAGATTTCATGATTTTTCACCCGATAGAATTGCTCACGAGGTCCTCGGATCTCCTCGAAGTAATGTCCATTGTTTTTTTTTAACTGCAAGCAATTTTTCATCGGAACTGAATAGTATTTCCTCGAGACTGAAAAAAATAAATAAAAAAAAATACAAACGCAATGCTCGTCGTTGTGGTTAACGAGTTGCTCAGAGCCTTGGACCCGTAAGAGTGTGTCTCGTTGAATAAAAAATGGATGTTCCCCAAGAATTGACAATTAACGAAAAGAGAAGAAAAAAAATCTCACGTTCGATGGATTTTCGAAACTTGATAGGAAAAAAAAATGGATAGAGAATTTTTGGTCCATTTGCGAGAATTTTTGAGGATCAAGATTATTTCCCACGTTTTTTGAGACAACAAAAAGAAAATCGAATAATCTCGGCAAAGGGGCTTTCGCGAGAGCATCCATTTTAGCCGAACAGTTATCTCGACTAGATTAGTCGGCAGTGCGGATAATAAATTTCCAGTAAACCAAAGAGGAGTATTTATAGCTCGTATGTATACGTATGTAAATTGAAAAGAAACTCGAAGGAAAAAGCCCGGAGGAATGGATAAAAACGACCGAACAATAAAAAAAAAAAATTGACAAAAAAAAATGAAAAAATTAAAAAATGGCAACTGGAAAAGGAGGGATCGAGAAAATCCGCAATGAGAATGTAAATCAGTATTCGATACCGCAATGAAAAATCTTTCGACTGACATTAAAGTTTATTCGTAAAATCTCTAGGATTCGAGGGAAAAAAATAAATAATAATAATCTGTTAACTGCCAAAAGATAAATGCCACGAAATAAATGGGCTATACGCACAGATTGTTAGAAAAATTTACATACAAAAATGTCAGGGCGACACTCCGACACGAGTAGCTTAAAAAACAACATACAAAAACTACGAAATTAGGCTTACACGACAGCAACTTCGAATTTAATCGATTCTGTAGAAAAAATCAAAGTTCGTAGTCTCCAAAAATATATATTATATATATACACACGTACAACGACAATGTAGATGTCGATTTATGGCATAAGATCCGGAAAAATCTAACGTAAGATTTCAAGTTATGTAAAAAAGACCTTAATAGCACGTTTCGATCTTCCCAATATTTACAAACTGCATTCGCAATCTTTTCTTTTTTTTTTCATTCAATTTTCTCTCAACGTGTGGCTGCACTTTGCCCTCGTAATTATTCACGATTTTCCTACTTCCGATATTTCTCGTCTATTTATTACGAGGAATCACAACTTGGCGGTCATGAGGGCCTACGAAAATTGACAAAAATCCTGATCGGGGACCAGACATTTTTTTCGTCCATTGATGACGCATCGGAGCGAATTACCAGTCACAGATATTGTGGCCCAAAAACGTCACAAATGCGGTCGAAAACAAAAAAAATTGGCAGGAATAATAATTAATTAATTAACTCATCATTGTATTTGATTAATTAATTATTAAAATAATATTTGATCATTAATTAATTAATTATTAAAATAATAATTAATTATATTAATTAATTGCTCGAGATTTTACGCAGAGATAATAATGAATGAAAAATGAAAAAATGGAATGAATTTTTTTTTTCTCGTTCGAAATTTCGTTAAAATTTTTTTTTTTCCAATGAAAATAAAAAACCAATATTTATGGCTTTTGAATTCTGAGCTCGGATCCGGAATCAGCGGACGAAAATCTTTCGGGTACATCGTGGCTGGTTTCTAATCCTAAAAATTGTCGACCTACGTAGCTCTTGGTCAATATGACACGAAAAAATTAGATTAGGGCTTGAGTTTTGGAGGACATTTCGGATTTACAAATTGCACAATACAATGATAGAGACTCATGAGATTTTCTCAAGGTATTTCCACAATCTGACCAAAAGCGTACGATTCGAAAGTGCGCGGCTCATCCACGGTCTACCGATCCCGATCAATATTGCTTGGGAACAATGAATCATCAATTATTCGATACTTTACACCATTTATAATATTATTATTTCGGTTTTACCTTCGGTACTAATATTTCGGTATGTCTCCCATAAGTCCCCATAAATTAATGAATATTTGAAAAAAAAATATAAATTGCTTTCGTGTCAAAATATCTCACTCGTCAATTTTTCGCTGTCAAAATTAAGAATATTTTTTTTCGATATTCAAACATTTTCGAGGTCATCGAGCCATCATCGTACAACTCCGGGTTCATATACCGGGTCAATTTGACCCGGATTGAAATTGATCCCTGGCTCAAAGATCGAGTCGTACTTTTTTTCAAAAAATTGGTTTCATAGATTACAAAATAGTCTGAGTCAAAAAAAATGAATGACATTCGGTTTTTTTTTAATTTAATTTAATTCGGTTTTATTTTTTTTTTAATTTTTCTAATTCTTTATTTTTTATTTTTTTTTCATTTAAGATTCGAAAATGTGGGAATTTTGACACTGGATCAAAAAAATGGAATGAATCTCCAGCAATCGCGATAAAATAGTCGAATTTATCGACGTCACGGCTGAGGGACGAAAAAAAAAGAAATTAATCGAAATCAATGAGAATGAAATCGCTCAAACGATACCAAAGAATAATCAGTCATTTTCTCGTCATAAATGAAAGGAACAGGGAAAGAGAACATGGGAGAGAAATTACTGAGTCCAAACGCCGTGGACTGCTGGGGTAAAATCCCCAGAGATCGAGAGTTAATTCCCCATCGATCTAGCGATTAAATTTGTTCCATTTTCTCCCCTGACACTTTTTGAACATTTCAACATTTATTGAAAATAGAAAAATTCATTTCCGGCCAAACTTTTTTACGAAAAGTTATTCACGATTTTTCGAATTTTCGATAAATCAAGAAAAAGACGAATACATCGCACCAAAACGAATTGCTTAATTGAGTGACCCAGATCGGAGGGAATAAATTTTTGCATAAATAATTCGAGATAATCATCGACGATGATTTCTGCAACGGTGCGGAGTCGATTTTCGTCAGATATCGTAGCAATAAATGTTTTTTTCCTCACAATCAATTTTTATGGGGAAATGAAGATTTTTGTTTGGACCCCAAGATTTTTTACGAGATTCGTTAATTCGAGAAGGTCATTAGAGTCCCCGATTCTGCCTCCTTTATGAATCAATAACTTTCCTGAAACTTGAGTGACAGAACTTGAAACTTGCGCGATGCATTTATACATAAATAAATGAAAATATAAATATGTATGTCGATGAGTGAATTCGGAGCTGGAAAATGTTCCAACGACGGTTGTAATTATCTGAACAGTCATTAAATAGGATCCGAATAATTAACCACAAAATTATCCTCACCTAATTAATTAATCGACTAATTTTGATCCACGACGTTAATAAAAAAAAAAATCGTTTTTACTCGACGAAAAAATCGAGAAAAAAACGAATTTTTATTCGACAAAAAAATGGAGAAAAAAACGAATTTTTATTCAACGAAAAAATCGAGAAAAAAGAATAAATTTTTCCGACGAAAAAATCGGACGGTTATTTAAAAAAAACAAATTTTTTTTCTGCGATTCAAGTCCCGAATAATTCTGTACATAAAAATGTTCCTAGACCGTGTGATTATTTCTCGAAATAAAAGTAGAAAACGAAGGTAAAAAAAATCATCAAGGATCGAGCAAGCGCCGCACTAAAATACTCACGAGAGCACGAAATATTGTTTAAAAATAATTTTAAAAAAGCGTCGGCGAGTTGCGTTTCGATCGAGAAAAATACAAATCGTCCGTAAATTTCCATGTATAATTAAAGGTCATAGAAAAAAAATGACCAATTCGATAAACTCTCGCTCACTTCGAAAAATTTTGTTATTATTATTAATTATTTGAGAGACAGCTCAAGGGAGTGGGCGAGAGTTTTGGCTGCTATACGGTCGATCCGCATGTCGAGCTCTCAAGCTCGTTAACTATATACTATAAATATATACATATATACATAGCGATTATCAAATATTGGGGTGCACATTGAATCACCCCCCCCCCCCCCCACCATCCCCCCTCTCTCTCTCACTCGCTTAAAAACTCGGTATATCAGCAATATAAATATTTAACATCTATTCTCTCAATCGATGTTGCTAGTAGAGCAAAAACTTATTGTTATTCTCCATACGTCATTACGCAAAAGACAGGTAATCGTAAAATTTATCGATGTCACTTATTTGTAGCGAATTAGAAGCGGAAACTAAGCTCGTCGCACATTTTTTCTCCGATTCATCCAAATCGCGATAATATTTTTTTTTTTTCTTTCTTAAAATTGATGGAACGATGACGAATTATTATTTCGTATAAATAACGAAATTTTACGTTTTTTTTTTTCGTTGGACGGACCGACCATCGGAGCTGATGATGAAAAAAAAAAGGATTTTTGGTTTTTTATCGGAAATGTGAAGATTTATCGAATTTTGTCTTTTTTTTATATTAAAAATGAATTGAACGATCACGAATTATTAATTCGTAGAAATAACGAGATTTTACGATTTTTTTTCTTCGTTGGAAGTTCCGACGATCGCAGCTGGTGATGAAAAAAAAAAGAATTTACGATTATTTATCGAAAAATTGGGGATTTATCGAATTTTGTGTTTTTGTTTTTGTTGTTTGTTTGTCGACGAATGATCTTGGCATGTGTAACTCGTGTGTACAATATTTGACGAGAAGGAATACTCGTACGAGGGGTAAAGAGAGAGACAAGGAGACGAAGGAATGTCGATGAGGATGAAAAATAGTGAAAGAATGAAGTTTTTTAATTGTCAAGCGCGTATGGGGAGTTAATTAATTTGATACGTGCTTGTGGTCGTGTAAATAAATAGGAGGATTTTCCGCAATTGTAAGATAGGCATAAAAGTCGATTTGGTTGATGTGCAATGTTGTAATTATTATCGATATTTATTGACAAGACGTAACGATCGAGTTGGTGACGCAAAAAAAAAAAAAAAATACAATTTTGACGAGGGGAAGTGAAAAATGAGAAAAAAGAAAAAAATTGAATAATTTTTTCGTTCAGTGTCGTACTCGCTGCGACGCCCATTCGCACGGATGTGATATTATGTTTATATTTTAAGAAAACGTGCGTAAGGGAATAATCGTAATACTCTTTACCAATAAATAATAAATTTTCTTCTAATTTTCCATGTAATCGGCTTTGCTTGAGGATTTTTCGTGCCACGAGAATCGAGCTCGTCGAGCGAAACATCGCAGCCTGCAAAATAATCAAGAAAATGCAGTTGGAAATAAAATTCGGGCGCATAAATATATTTCAATGATTTTAGATTAATTATCAAGATTCATAGTATTATTGGGGATGATCTGGCGGGAGAGTACTCTGAGCATTTAATCGATCACAGTGAAAAAATTAAAAAAATGTTTTTACTCTGATTATTGGGAGAAAAAATAAAAATCGTAATTCTAGTCGTTTGGACTTTGAGTCTGGACGAGAAATCATTTGCCATCGAGCCTGAGACTCATTCCCAAACGTGTATCATCCACAGGCATCCCTGAAAAATAATCAAAAAAAAGAAAAAAAAAAATTGAGGTGAGAAAAATGAAAAAAAAAATTTAATTGCGAACGATGCCATTAATAGAGGCGTTAATAAAATCAACGCCGCCTCATTATATAACCCAAACTTCCTACGTTCTTGTATACACTATATTTATTATTGTTCATGTTTATTAGAATGATATCTATATATTAAATATATATATATATATATATAAATATATAAATAAATAAATAAATATATCAGAGAATATTTCCTGAATATCTCCAATATCTTGCGATAATAAAAACGAGTACTTTATGCGAATTGTTTGTGTCGTTTATTTTTCCCCCCCCCCCCCCCCCCCCCCCCCCCCCCCTCCTTTCCACAACCTTCTTCTGAGGTCGTAAAATGCGGATGGACACATGCAGGTACGTACGATCATACGAGGAATTTCGTATTTT
>JAPYYS010001964.1:0-11236 GCA_030522525.1 Campopleginae sp. 14b
CATTCACCTTTTTCCTTCTTGAACAATACTTTTTTTAGTTAGTGCCGTTCAATTTGTTCATTGAAATTTTTACAGGTCATACTGATATTTGGAATCTGCGGTTGCCTTCGATGTGATGAAATCACGAACATGAAAATTGAAGATGTAGAAGATTTGACGAACAAATATCTGGTGTCGATCAACCAAAATAAAAATGACTATGCTGGGCAATTTGTCATTTGGGAAACTGTTTTACGACACGGTGAAGAAATATATCTCATTGAGGCCACCAGAGAACTTTAGCGACTTTTTCATCAAGTATGCTGACGGAAAGTGTGCTCGAATTGCAATGGGACGACATAAGATCGGAGAAGTCCCCGAAACGATTGCGGGATATCTGAAATTACTTCTTTCCGATTCTGGTGCTAACATGCAAATGGTTAAGCAACTAGGAAGGTAGCGTTCGGATATTATTGCCCAGGGTTACATAGAAAATTCTATGCGCAACAGGGAAATGATATACAATGGCGTTACCCAAAAAGCTGCAGAAAAACACATCGAACCGCAGCCATCTACCAGCGCGCAGACCACCACTGTACCTGAAAGTGATGATTCAGATTCTCACTTCGATTTATCGGGTTTTGACGAAGAATTCACTATTGATGAAGTTGATGCCACTCAAAGTAAGTAAAAGAAATTATACACCCATTCAACAATTGATCGGACCCGTATATATATCACGAATTATTCACAATAGATTCCTTTTCAAATGAGATGGTGGAAAGCGATTTCACAACAGCAAGAAATATTTACATCACTACGCCGATGTCGGATCGAAATAAGCCAAATGTCAGCAAAAAAAACTTATTCTGGAAAAAACCGGGAATAAAACTGAACTTTCTGAACGAAGAGAATGTTCAGCCTTCTACATCTGGAAAATGACAATCAAGCAGCTGTTCAGTCACCGATAATTGAAAGAAAAAAAAAAGATGGAGATTCGGGCAATAAAGTTCACAACGACACAAGTTCAACACTGAAGACAGACCGTTTAGAATCTTCCAACTGCTTTTTTAATGATTGTGTGTTCCACATCGTTTCATGTGAATGTAATAAGGAAAACGAACCTTGAAATCGACGAAAAAATGTAGAATTGGTTCGATGTTTGTTTTCTAATGTTGGTTTTATTTCATATTAATTTTTTCAGTGCCCACCCCGACCAGCAAAACCTCGGCTTCGCCTCGGTCCTGCAAAATGCTTTTTTTTTATCAAAAAAGTTTTTCGCTACTGTTGAAAATATCGTTCTCGTTAGGATGATTTTTTTTTTAAGAGTTCAGAAAAACATTATATTTTGAATATTATTATTTCTCTATGTTTCGTGTTCACCTGTTTAACCAACTAGATCCCACGCGGTGAATATAATTTTTAATAACAAGAAAATTAAATCAAGGCAGTTTGTCGATAAGATAGACTGGCTGAGTTACCGACCGAGTGCCTAGCAACCGTATCAGCGTGCGCATGCGCGCATACCCATCTTTGTCGGTAGTTTGACTCCATTTTTGTTATGAACTGTTCCAACAACAAATTGAACGACAAGAATCGACAAATAGACGATCTATCAGGATTCGATTAACTAAAATGGTTTATCTATACGTAAGAAAAAATGTCCAACAGTCGTGGGATGAGATGTCAATGGCAAAAGCCATCCCAAACATTGTGGACGAAACAATGTCTGGGTGCACTTCCGAAAACCGTCCACCTCGGATCGACTCTAAACTTTGGACAGACCTTCCTTTGGACGTTCTAAGACAACCCCTAAAGGGATTTTTGGCGCATGCCAATAATTTCCGAGCAATTTTGGAAATTCGATTTTAGTACGCCTTTTTTTGGCATTTGTTTGGCGTAAATTGCCAAATTGTTTTTTTCCCAATGGCGCAAATTGCCAAACCGAATTGCTATTTTAAAATATTCACACTTATTCGCACCTCGAAATTTTCTTCGAATCGATCAAAATCCTTAAAGGGATCGTCTCAAAATAGCAAAAACAAGGCCCCTGCAAACAGACCCCTGCAGGAACCCTGCATTACAGCTCAATCGGAGGTGGGGGTTTTTTGGAAGTTTATCCCAAACTGAATCCAGACATGAGCTTAGCTATTCTAAAAGGTAAATTTTCCCCAGAACGTTGTGTGTGTGTGAGCGGAGCGCGCGTGTGTGTGTGTGTGTGTGTGGGCGCGGGTGCGAGTGCGCTTTGCTTTTTCTTTTCTTTCTTAAACGTGTGTGATCATTTTGACATCACTGCTTTTTTTTATGTGTATGTATGCCCAGGAAAGTATTGCCAGCGTTGACAATACGGCCGATGCTTGGCATGGTACTGGGCAAAGCAACCGCTGGGAGCTAGCATTGGCCCGAGACTGGGCCGGTTCAGTTGCCGGTATGCTTCCCATCCTTGACTTGAAGTTCGGCGATTTGTAATAAGCCAACTTTCGGCCAATCACCGTCTCGAAATCGGCAACTGAAAGTCGTCTAACGACGTTCGTGCTGACACTCGCGCCCATCGTGCCATTGTGCCGACAAAAATTTTGTCGGTTCCCGATATTTTGCCGATGTGCGCCCGGGTTATGCGCGGTGTATCAAGGGAAGACGGGCACTGTGTCGGTCCCCGATGTTTTGCCGATGTGCGCCCGGGTTATGCGCGGTGTATCGAGTGAAGACGGGCACAGTGTCGGTCCCCGATGTTTTGACAACCTGCGCCCGGGCTATGCGCGTGGAATGAGACACGCGAGCGCGGCGGCGAGCAGAGTGGGGGTAGTCAGAAGAAATCAGTTGCAAACGGGCTAGCGAGGATTGTTCTAGCAGTTTCCTAGTGACCGCGTTTTCTTCTGTTCCCGAGCTGTCAAGTCCGAAGTGTTCCAAATTCACTGTGTTACCTTCAAGGACAGTATTCTCGCGGATCATCGGCCTAATTCGAAGCGCACGTATCACGTCGTAGTTTCATGACAATGGAAGAATTGCACCGAGAACCACATTCTTAACCGTCGAATTCGACGAAAAAAATGAGCAGAATTTACCGGTAGTTGATTCGGTTCCACGCTTATGGGTATCGACATCGAAGGGCAAGATATTTTGTCGTTATCCAAATAGCACATCCGCAAAAGTTGTAAATAAATGTCTTTAATTAATAAAGTGATTTATCAGATAACTTCGCCAATCTAAAAAATGTGATATTACTGTAATTTAACATGAATAAAGATATATGATACCAATAATTTCTGCCTGCGAAACGGCTTATTTAAATTCTCATTGCGCATTACAGAAAACTCAAATTTTTTGATGGTTTTCGATCTAGAAACCGATATCGACGGTACCACTGGGCGAATAAAAAATTAAATGCTGAGCCGACATGAATGCAAGATGGGCCAGTATCCAAAGCCAAGGTTGGGCGAACGCTGGTGACCTGGACCTGGGCCGCACATATCATTTCGGCTCTGGGACAGTCGTTGACCGGTGGTAACCCGGGACGATGGCGAAGCGTCAAGCACCGTCGCGGCAATACGGGGCAGAGGCTGAGCCATTTGTAATATTTTTCAAGGGTGTGTGTGTGTGTGTGTGTGTGTGTGTGTGTGTGTGATGTTTTTGACATCACTGCTTTTTTTCATATCGAAATCATAGGCTTGGGAAGATTCAAGACGATTTTCGATTCCGAACAAGAACTCAAAATGGTTCAATATTTGAAAGAAATGGAAGAAAAATGTCACGGGCTTACGACCCGAGAATTTCGCGCTCTGGCATATCGAATTGGCGTCAAAAACAATTTGAAACAGCCTTTTGTGGATGGTTTGGCCGGCAAAGACTGGATGATTTCCTTTTTAAGACGCCATAAACAGGCATTATCTCTAAAAAAAACCGGAGCCCACATCCATTGCGTGTGCTGCCGGATTCAACAAAATCGTAGTAACCAACTTTTTCGAGTTACTCGCGTCCGTTATTGGTCGGCTCGATTTGACGCCTAACCGGATCTGGAATGTCGATGAAACCGGATGTTCCACAGTGGCAAAACACCAGTCAAAAATACCGGCGACCAAAAAGAAAAAACAGATTGGCGTCATTACTTCGGCGGAAAGAGGAAAACTAGTGTCAGTTGAGATCTGTGTTAGCAGCTGGTGAAGCTTCACCGCCTTTATTCATCTTTCCGCGGGTAAAAATGAAAGCGAGTTTATTGGCCGATTCGATGCCTGGAAGCTGCGGTTTGTGTCATCCAAGTGGCTGGATACAAAGCGATTAATTTTTCGAATGGCTGAAGTGGTTTGTCCGAATGGTTGAACCGACAGAAGACAGTCCCGTACTGCTCCTTCTAGACGGTCACGTGACGCATACGCTAAATATTGCGACACTCAACTACGGTCGGGAAAATTGGGTCGAAATGCTCTGCTTCGCCGCGAGTGCCGAAAGTTACTTTCTAACCGAGTTTTCTCGGATGTCAAAGTCTAATGTGAAAGCTGTTGTGTTTTTCCGAATTTGAATTTTTTCCATGGCCCATTTTTCCAACCTTGAAGTTTCTCGAAAAAAATCAGAAACCGAACCACTCCGAAATGAAATTAAGGTAATTGACACTGGAACTCATCATAATGCAAAAGGACGAGTTCGGGAATTTTTGTCACCATTCCATTTGTTATTGAATGAATATGAATCCAATGAATATGAAAACTTGTCATTTCATGGAAACATGGTGAGCATTCTTTGTCATTGTGATCAAAATTGTGATAAAAATGACAAAAAGATAAATATGTAATAAAAAATATCATAATTTGATTGGATTATTTGATTGAATTAATTTCATTGGATCATTTTGTTGAATTGGATTTGGATAATACGTTTCTGTTTTTATTTCTAACCTAAAATTTGAAAGAAATGTTATGAGTTCGAATTAATTATTGTTTTTGTTGGACCATGATTGAATATGTTTTTCTTTCGTATTTGATGCCTGCCCCCGACCAGCTGGCCCTCGCTTCGCTCGTGCCGCAAATTTCGGGGCAGGCATCAAATACATGGATCTATCGTATGTAATTGTACTTTTTACCGTACCTTCGACCGGCTATAACGAAAAATAGTATACACCACAGGGGCAGAAATTGTGATTAGACAAAAGTTTGTAAATGTTGAAGGACCTCCTAGGAAAATAGATGAATCCTGCGTAAAAATAACTCGATCGGCTCACGATGGAGGCAGATATTGAGTGTTTGAGATGAAAAAAGTAGGACCAAAACTCGTTACCGAGAAATTTACCTTTCAGGATAGCTCCTTGAGGATGACACCAGCCGCTTGAATGTCAATCGGTGGGATGTCATACGTGACTCTTTTATTGGAGTCGTTTGGTGTGGGGACGTGTGCAGGTGGTCAGAGAAAAACGCCAGGAACGACTTTAGTCTCACATGGCAATTTGTAACATCAGCGGGGAATTTCGCACAAAAAGGATTTATATTAATTGATTAACGAAGATGTTTTTTTTGCTGCTCGTTGGATTTCTCTCTGTATCGAGACGACCCTTCGAAAGGTATACAGCCACGAGGTAAAGAGGGAAAGAGAAAGGAGAGTCTCGGTCGGACGTAATCAGCGGGAAGCATCAGACACAAGAATATCCGAGGATGTGTCAGTGTGTTGTTGAGTAAAGTAAGAAATGGCGTTGGATAGTCGCTCGTACATCGGCGTGTGCTCTCCGGCATGGAATCAATGTTACCCAGAGACATATCGTCATCCTTAATTACTGTATTGGTCATCGTATACGAAAATACATACATGTGTACCCGTTGGTGATAGTTTAAACATTAAGAGCAGCGGGTGAATTCGTACGTGAGTGTGTAAACCCCGGAGAGTGCTTCACCGATACGTATACACCGATCAATTAGCGAGAAGGCGCCCGGATCCCGCTGTTAGTTGTATTCCGCGAAAGCCCGGAGTATGGTCGGACGAAGGACAATCCTTTACTTACATGTTCTTATGAATACGTACGTGCCATGTGGATCGTAGTCGCCACTTGGCATCGATAATGCTCTGACTACGGAGACTGAACAAGAGAGCCAAGTCCGGAGGTTTCGAGTCGGAAGAAGCGCGGCAAGTAGTGAGGGGACGCCGTCGCACGAGGGCGCGCCGGTAGCGCTCGGTAACAGCGTAAACATAAGTGGGGGGATCCCTAACCTCGTGCGCGCTTAATCTAGCTTCGTCGACTGTCTATTTATACGCTTTATGGTCGCGCGCAGGGAGCCACGTTTCCCGTTAAGGGGTTACTCCCGTCTTGACAGAATCAAACTCAATTTTTTTCATCTGTCCTATCTTTTTTCCAGTTTCCAGTTTTTTTTTCCCAGCATGCAGTATGAAAGTGATGAAAAACATCGGGCATCTTGAGCATCTTGAGAAAGCAATTCGCAGCGTTTCTTCTATTTGCATTTAAATTATATAATTTTGACAACTTTTCTAGAAAGTAAAGGGGACGTATAAACTTATACACAATATTGTACAAAATCAGCAGAAATTAACGTGGTTAGAAAAAAAATTCATCGTCACATAGGTTCCTCTATGAGGAAGCAAAAAATCATTTCAGGCTTGTGTTTTTCTCTTTTTACACAAGTAGCGATTGATGGAACAATATGGTTCATGGATCCATAATTTTTTCTCTCGTTACTTTTATCGCATTCAACGGAACTTCACACTGTGGAGGCCGAATACAACAATCGGCTTATTAACAGTGCCGATTAAGGACGCAATGGGCCCTCGTGGCTCGATTAAACGAGTTAGCAATATTCAAGACTTTCTCGGAGCTCCACTCAGCTCTTCACATCTCAACCAGTTCGAGCTTGGGCAATTAGTCTGCTGTGCGACTGCTCGTTTAGGTATTTTGCCCAGAGACGAGTCCGGCCAGACACTTCATTCATTTTTTATTATTATGTTCCTTCACTCAAATGTCGCCACGTCGTCGTACGAAACATAAAAAAAAAAAATCCAACTCGATTTCGTGGCCTGAGGAATTCCCAACGTTTCCTCATGCTATTGACGAGAACGATGAACATCTTCATGCGTCTGTGTCTCTTTGAGGAGTTCATACACTTCTTGTGGAGTCGAGACCAGTCGAACGGATTCTCATGTATTTGAGGACCATGGGAGAGAGCGAGGGAGAGGGAAAGAGACAAGTTGGCTAATTACGCAGATGGTATGACCCAATGATGCAAATGCGAACGTAAGTTCTGTCGTATAAAGAGAAACGCGGCATGCAGTGTACTTCCGAGACGCGGACTAGCAGATAACACGAGTGGAAACGTCTCTGAACATTCGAAAGGTTTTAGCGATGAGATCCTTTAGATTTTAAGATCTGGTGGTAATTGTGAAGCGATTATTAATTAATGGCGTTTTCTTGTAAGAAAAGACGGAAATAAAGAATGTAGTGAAGAACGAATAAGGCTGTGGGAAGTGAGGAAAAAGTATATGGAAGTTGTGTTACCTTTTTATTCCGGAAAGTCATCCAGTCCGGCCGGTCCATGAACTCGTAACTATAAATCAATCGGACGCTTCATGGAATATTTTTTCAAAGCCCAAGTGGACACAGAATCCTAATATATTTAGTGCATACAGATACCTATAGATGTATATATTTCCCTTTCACTTTACCGGTTGGATGTGTTGTCTGAACGTGAGGGAAGGAGCAAAAAGATGCCAAGTGTGCGAAAGGTGCAGACACGAAGGAATGTATCGGAACTTAATGAATTTAGTATTTGCTCAACTCGCCCCTCGGTTTCTACAGATCGACGTCATTTTTAATGCTCTCATCATCACGACGAAACGAAGGAAGAGAGATGAGACCGCGAATGGTATCGTTCGAATCGTCTATTTTTCAATCGCCCGACTCTCTTCTGAGCTACAATCCTCGTCACGCTTCGAGTTTGTTAAGGAATTAAAACGAAAGGTAAAAAACTTATTTTCTTTGACAACCCATCGAGCGTTATTCTTAACGCCCTGTGACAAATCCTCACCGCGTGGACGTGATTCCAAAAGAGCAGTCCCTTCTATTTATACGGAATCACGAACGCATTCTTCCCCTTCTTCTCTCCTCAAGACTTTACGCGCTGATAATTCTCGTTCTTTGAATTTGCATTCGAGCTATTGGCATATTTGGACTAGGATTTTCCAGTTTTTCATCTCTTTTTATTTCCGCTTGTTTATTCTAATTGATTTCGAGCTAATCAGTCTTTAAACAATCAAACAGAATGATTTGTGACTCGTTAATTCCTGGTCGCAGCTCCGATTACGGTTAATCAAATCTGGCTCGAGTCCAGTGATGAATAAGACGATAATATCCAGTCGGTGTGTGCGAAAGAAACCTTCGTGGTATGAAAAGTGTGCGACGGCTTGTCACAGTGATGGAACGAACGCTGGCATTCCTTGTCTTCTTTCCATGTGCCTGCTCGCGTCCAACCTACTGAAACGTAAAATTCTCCACGTGCCATCTTTCACGCTTCGATCGTTCGCGAAAGAATGATGGATAAATAAGCGAGGACAGTAGACAGAAAACCCCAAGAAAAACGGAGCCCCGAGAAAATAATTCGAGCGATGATCGTGACCAACTTTCGCGCAACGGAACTTCCAAGACTTTTCAATACGTGCTTCGTTTTTAATTTTCTAGCAATCGTCTGAAAAGCAGTTGTTTGTAATTTCTTCGATGGTTTTCCACCGTCTGGCTCATCGAAACAACTCAAAAAAGGTTTTTCGAGAGCAGAACATAAAACGGAGAATTTCTAAATGGACAAATGTTCCTGCTTAGGTTTGAGACTCAACGTCTTGACGTTCAGTCTCATAATCACGAACGAATGAGCCGGCGTACAGTTAAGAGAGACATAAATTCGAGCACACTTATCCAACGGCCCGAAACGCCTGCGGAAATTCTGTAAAAGCCACGAGGTCCTTATCGATCCAATGATCTCATTTTGATCTCGGTTTCATGGTCCAGGTCATTGATTTCTTTATAATCAGCCCGGGCACCGAACCGATCTCGATTACTAATTACAGCAATGAATTTTCCTTCTGGATACTTAATGACCATGAACCGACACGCTGGACTAAGCTGCAGGGACCTCACAACGTCGACCAAAGAGGAAAAAAAAACATCGCTTTCAATTTGTCGCGACTCATTATTTAAACTTAACTTAATCATTCGAACCCCAAGGACATGTTCCTGAGCCACAGTTCCTCAGCTAATCGCCTCAGTCATCTTTCCGGGTTAGCTGTCAATCGAAATAGTCATTTAAAAAAAATGACATTTCCTAAAAAGTGCTAATGTAGTTATCAGCAACGAATAATACTTTTTCGAATATGATAATCACGTGATACGAATGCACCGAATGACGTTGCATTATTCGTTGAGCTCATTGCTCTTTGAAGTCGTCTCCTTCCCACAATATACCAAAGTTGGTGGAACATTGTATTACACCCAAAATTTCACTGGCAAAGGATCCAACAAGAATCGATTATTTTAACCATTACCAGGTAAACGCAAAAGGAAAACGATTCTCGATCTCCTTCTCGAAGCCAATCAAAGTCGAAGAGATCCCTTCAGCAAAATGGAAATCAGGGATTAGATGACGAATATTATGCTCGCGGTATGGATTATTATTTAAAGGTTCGGTAGACTCTCGGGACAAGTACATTCGACAGCTCTTTTGTCTGCTGTTCCGAGGCTTTGTCGAGCTCTACACTTTCTCCAAGTAAAACCTAGAAGTTGAAGAAAAAATTCGAACTCGTTTTCGATCCTTTCTATCGCTTTATTTGTTTTATAATAAATTTTTGATCATGGTTTTATTTTTTTTAACAAGAAAAATCCCATACGAATTGAATTCGACCAAACCAAAGCAATGACAATTGATCACAACCATTTTCTCAGATTGCGCTTTCTAATTAAGGAGGGTGACTTCACACAATAATGTTGCCATGTCAAAAGCATGCGAAAATTCGACATTATTGGAATTTGATGAAATTTGGTGAAGATACTCTTTATTATTAAGCATAAATATAATATATAAATATAAATATACAAGAGTTGACATGCATAAGCACAGGATTCAGATATATATACAGATACATCTTTTGGATATTGTAAACTTAAATTATTTGACAACTGTGTAGACGAAAAATAGAAAAAATTTAGTGTCATCGTATTTGATGCTATAGAATATTATCACGAAGTTTTATTAAATTCTTATCATATAGTCGTATGTAGCCAACCTCTTTAAATTATAAATCAGGGTCAAGATACAGCTTCATCGCTCATGACCTGGAGCCTATTTTGTGTCGGAGTCGAGTTGGACGTGCAGAAAACAATTCAGGAAGAACTGGACGAAGTAATTGGCGACGCTGACGACCAAACGATGCTCGAAAAAATGCCAGATTTGAAGTATCTCGATAGAGTTATTAAGGAAGTACTCAGATTGTATCCAGTCATCGTTGAAATTGCTAGAGAACTTCTCAATGATTTGAAAATATGTAACGAAAGTTCCATCGAATGCTTATTCACTACTAAAGCTTCGGAAATTCAGGCTCGAATATATCGATCGCTCGGCGACTTTCAGGTCATTACATGCAAATTTATCAACTACATCGGGATCCTTCCATATGGCCAGATCCTTTACGTTTCGATCCCGACCGATTTCTTCCAGAACCCTTGAGTAAGCGACATCCATTCGCCTACAAACCATTTAGCGCTGGTCGCAGAAATTGCATGGGACTAAAGTGGGGCACACTCGAGGCTAGAATAATAATCGCCCAAGTATTACGGAAATTCAACATCAAGAGCATCAAAAATCATCCGACTATTAAAAAACTCAGTAACTTCATTGTGAAGCCTCTCGAAGTTGCATTCGGTCACATGACAAAAAGATCCAATCGCTGAAACGGTGAATACAAAGGACTTACTCCCTCGCTCCTGCAACCAAATTTCATTGGATCAAGAAAAAAATTGTAATAAGTAAAAAACAAATAATCTGGAGAACGATCGACGGAAATAATTCTGAGCATTGTTTTCCCTTTCTCATCCATTCTCCGTGTCTCTTTCGCGTTTCTTTGGATCTTCCGAGTTAAGTGTTAGATCCCGGAGCTGAAGGAGCCTTCGGAGCTGGGGCAAAGGTAGCGACGGTGGTGGGAACGGTGTAAACTTGCTGGCTGATCGTTTCCCGGTCGTAAATCGAACGAAACCACTGCTCTATGCCAGTTGTAACGCTCTCCC
>JAPYYS010001965.1:0-15786 GCA_030522525.1 Campopleginae sp. 14b
CGCGGAAAAAGAGGTGAAAATTGCGCTCAAACATGAGCAAAAACGGCCGAGCGCGCGAGAGTGGTCGTAGAGTGGGGGTAGACTCTTGCGTGGAGCGCGCCTGCATTACTGTGTATTTGCCTTCCCCGCCGCTCGCGGTCTACCCCACTCTACGACCACTCTCGCGCGCTCGGCCGTTTTTGCTCATGTTGGAGCGCAATTTTCACCTCTTTTTCCGCGTTGAAATGAAAAACGAAGATTGACGTTTTGTAGCTTAAGATTTTCCCTTTCCAAATCCGTCCGATAAATTGAAATCGCCCAAACACCAGAGCATCTAGCCTCTTTGCAAAAAACGGCATAAAAAACTTTCGATGACGATTACGCAAAAACTCATCATCGGACAGCGCCTGGATATCGCACATAGAAAGATCCTTGGCCAGCCCTACAAATTAAAAAACAGCAGAGTTATGCAATTTTGAAAAAACGCTTTTTTTCGCGGTTTTTTTTTCGATTTTCTCCCTTAATAATGGACCGATCACATTGTTTGACCTCTCATTTTCTTTGTATTTTTATAATCTACAATTCGTCTCCTGGAACCATCAACATTCCTCCATTAGTTTATGTTTTATAAGCAAAAAACGGAAAAAAAAGGTATTTTTTTCCACTAAATTGTTAATAACAATTAAAGTAATCGGAATCTCGAGTGGAAAAGTATGCCGTTATGATCTGGGGGCCATTCCGCGTCGAATGGCACCCGCCGCTTGCTGTTAGTATTTGCTCTATCGATTGGCCTACGTTAGAAAACATCTCATAGAAATAAATACGTGAAAAATTCCATAGGAAATCGTCTTGACACGAAACGGTCCGTACATCTTGATACAACATGCATATCCATCAGCCTTTTTCCTTTTTTGTAGTCAAAGTGCAAAAAAAGGATGACTGGAATGATTTCCCAAGGGTAGATGACAGGGGAGATAGATTCCGCAGCTCTCCGCCCAACTTTCAGCGTTCGTACACATTCGGTTTCGTCGTCAGCGCTTTTCGTCGTTTCGTTCCCCAATAAATATCCAGTAAAAACGTTTACTGCGAATAGAACTTGTTTATCAGCGAATTATCATCGTGACGATAATGATGAACAGAAAGCTCGGCTAATTATACAGTTAATCAAGGAACCATTTAACGAAGAAGCGGTACGGAAATGAACAAGCTTCAGGATTTTGATGGCTGATTGCAATCGACTCAATTTATTGGGAGTCCGCGTGTCCAAACATCGATTAACTTTACTAACTCGTGATCATTTTTCGCGCAGATTCGTTTACGTGTGATTAGGAAATATCCTGAAGAACGTGGTGTAAGTTTTTTTTTATTGACCCGTGGACACAACACTCCCCTTGAGGGCACGCACTCACCACATTGGTGAAAATTTGCACTTCGACTTTTCAAACTTTGTATTCCTTCAATGAATGCATGAAATGAATCTCGAAACCATACTTTTTAAGGGTAGAATCTCCTGAGTAATCGATTGCAATGATTCTCAAATTTGAAAAATGGAATTTCATTGTCGAAAAATGGTTAAATTGAAGGAAGGAATTTTGAAAACCTGTCACACTTGAAATTTTCGTCGACGCAAATTTGCACCAGTGTGCAGGGTTAAATCGATACAGTTCCTGCCGTAATATATTGCCATAAAAAAAAAGCTGCACTGCGACACATAGTGCACAAAATTTGAGCGATTGCATTGAGCGAACGCACATTTAAGAATTATAACGACATAATATTTAGCGTTTTATATACGCAGAGTCTATTCATTGGAAGTTGAATTGATTCGAGTTGGAAGGTATACGCGGAATACAAAGTTTTCTCGAGTCTCGAGAGTTATCGAGAAGGTATAAAGTGCACTTTGGGTGTACATGCAGCATTCCGTTGCATGTCCTCATCTATATATACCTCGATGGATGCATCGGTTTCCGTTGCATCGATCGAGCCTCACCCTATGTGTACATATTAATATGTAAGTTTATATAAAGGTTATTGCAAGTGTGAGTCTGTGTGGTGAGTTGGTGTTGGTGGGGAGTCTCGGTGGTCGCGCTCTTAACGACAAAAAGGGACTCTACCAGGTTGGATGCTCGTAACTCAATTCGCGCGAATAAATCCATTGCCTATCAAGGGAGCAATGGTGTATCACATATGGGCCAATGTAATGTACGCGCGACTATGTTATCGAGACGGCAAAAAATAAATCGGGCATGTGGAGCGATCGAAATATTGCTAGGCCATGGGACTGCATCATTTTTTTACTCTTTATTGAGAGGAACAAACTCTGCTGTTTAGGACTCTTTTTTATCCAAGACACTGAAGTTGGCAACGTTCGGGTCGAACAAAAAAAAATAAGCCTGAAGTTTGCATCGACGCAATGCCACGAAATGGAAAAAATGTTTGAAATGATTCGTCACTTTTTTTTTCATAATTTGCCTCTTGTTTTTTTTGGACGTCACGAATGTATTCGTAAAACAAAAAAAGCGACGAATCATTTTTTTTTTGTTTTTTTTTCCATTTTGTGGCATTGCGTCGATGCAAACTTTATTAATTATTCGTTGAATTTAAAAAACCATGACAATTTTCGTACCGATTTCGTTTTTGGAGCCTAAAAAAATATTGTTTTATTCCCCTCGCTAAATATTGCATGAAAATCTTGAGATTTGTCTGGGGAAAACGAAATTTCGTTGGATTGCAACGTTGCTGCGAACGTCAACAAGGTTTTTATCCCGAGGGACTCGCGACTGGAAATTTTTCTATCCGCAAAAATGGTAAATTTGAATTTGAAGATTTGATTTCGGGCCGTGAAATATTAAAAGTAATTTTTGGTAAGTTGTAAGTAATGAGATTACGAGGGGAAATTCACTTGGAATCGAGAAGCCTCTCGTCAATAATAGCAGAGATTTGAGGTCCAAGCGTCTAATCAGCAGAGAACCACAGAACGAACCACTAAGACGAAAATCCGGTGGGAAACCACCTAAGCAACCCCCATCAATATGGTGGGGGTTGCTTAGGCAAGGGAATTTGCATGGTCTGAGCTCGAGGGATTGTCTCTCTTTGCGGTCCGAATCTTAATCACAGGACTTTGGCAAAGTGTATGCTAGCGTAGTTGAGAAAGCATTGGAAAGAGCAACGGAGGGAGCAATTTGCCTCGCGATAATCGGTCACGAAGACGGTGGTTAGCCACAGACGCGATACATTTTCTTATTTTTCTTCAATTGCCACCGAAAACTTGAAATGATCGGCGATAAAAAGGAAATCAAAATGGATCAATCGCCAGGAGCTGATTATTTTTATTATTTTCATTCGTTCCTATAAACGCGAAGAGCCGCGGCCAAAGTTATCCCTTGAGTATCGTCCAACGAAACTGTCCAGAAAGAATAAGAGCAATAGGAAAGGCGAGAGAGAAAAGAGGACCCGAGAGATTTCCCGTAGGGTTTCAAGGGCTTTCTCCCAGTGGTTTAACGTCCACGAACAACTCTCGAACCAGCAGCAGGCCTGTCAACCACGAGCAACAACTGGTCCGTTCTAGAATGTTGTACTTCACTTTGCACAAACTTTCTCGCCCTTTTGCTTCTGCATACCGTTATTTCTCTCCGTTTCTCGCTCTTTCTCTCCGGCCTCTCGTTTCAGATTCGAGTCATGCTCGTCCCAAGGCTTCATTAATTAATAAACACCCCGCCGTCGACGTTCTAAACCAAGCTGAAAGCCCGTGCTGGCTCTCAGATGAAGGAGCATCGCGGCAAAGTCGGTACACAGAGCGCTTTCTATCACTCTCCGAGTCTGCCTCGCTCTCGTTCTTCGTCTCAGGACGCTCCGTCGTCCCTTCTACTCGACAGCACACCTAAATACTTCTCTTCCGCATTTGCCAGCGTTCCTTGTCCCCGTCCCACATTCCCCAGGTTCCATGCAAAGGGCTCTCACAACTGCCACTTCGTAGCATGCCGCCCGGTACGCGGCATTTGCGAATGATAATAATCGTCAATAGCGGCAACCATCGGGAAACGCCGACTGAATTTCAAGCAGCAAAGTCCACGCTTTACGAGCATATCTGTATCTCTATTTCTCCCGACGTTGATTGAAATCGTAAGAGCTTTTCAGAATCCCAAATTCTCAACTGTAACGCTCTACCTACTTCCATACCTTAATATTATTACTAGTTTTTACGATCAAATGAATTTTTCAGTCGAACACACTTAAAAAAATGCGATGCTGGTTGCAAGGACGGAAAACCGAAATTTTGTTGGAAAAGCTCGGCGTTGCTTTGTCATGGAGGAAATTATGTGACGTTGAATTTTTTTTTTCCAGTTTTCAATGTTAATTTGTCCCAATGTCCCAACGTCCCAAAACATCGGAAAATCATATCTAGAAAAATTTCCGGATTTGTGTGCGTGTGTGTGTGTGTGTGTGTAATAATTAATTTTTAGTTAATAATTATTATTTTTTAATTATTAATAATTAATTCAATTTTTATTATTAATATATAATTTTTTTCTACAAAAATCTGAAATTTTTGAAAAATCGTCCAACCGCATTAATTTCTGAAAATTTTATAAAATATTGCGTGTGAGTTTGTACTTGCTCTTTGCTTTTCATCTTTTATTCGAATTCAACCAACTTCTGTCATATAATTCGTAAATTTCCCATTTCCCAATATTCGCGCAAATTCGATCAACACATATCGACGGTAAAGTTTCGTAAACTCGCGCCGATCGAATTCCCAGCGAACGCTGAGACTGAGTTGAACAAAAAAAAGAAAGCAATAATCGTAGATTTTAAGGAAAGATTGAGGAGCTGATATAAATTTGCTTGCAGTATCTTGTCCCCGGGGACGCCAAATATCATTCTAGCAGTATGTTTCCACCACAGGGCTCAGCGAGCCTGCGAGGGAGGAATATTAAAAGTTGGCTTTATCCATAGCAGAGATAAACGGTCGTGAAACAAAAATATCGTTCCCGTAGAGAAGAAAGGCAAAGACTGATGCGATAACAAGAAATGAAGATATGTTATGATTAAAAAGAGCCGAAAACGGTGGATGCGTTCGAAGAGACAATACGAGAGAGTAGACTACGAAACAAAGATGGATTGCCACATGAGGAAAGAAAAACCGTTCGACCAAGATTCCCCAACTCCAATACCAACCTTCTTATCATGACAGCCCATTTGTAAAAAAGAAAAAAAAATTAACAATAAATCTTGAAATTTTCGCAAGTTAGAGCGATTACGACTTTTTTTCGAAAGTTTCAAAATGCTGTAGAATTCGTAGCTTTCCATGAATTCCGACGACATTCTCAACGAACCAAGAGACGGTGTGGATTAACCGCGAAAAAAAATGCGGTTCGACGATTTTTCCAAGGATTTCAGATTTTCAAAAATTCCGAAACATCATAAAATTTAAACGATTCAACCGATGTTCGCCAAATTCAACGACAACCTTACCAACATGATAGACTATTGAAAAAAAAAAAAATTGCTAATGAATCTTGAAATTTGGGGAAGTTGGAACGATTACGAACTTTTTAAAAAGTTTCAAAATGCCATAGGATTTTTAGTTTTCTATCAATTCCGACGAAATTCTCGACGAACCAAAAGCCGGTGTGGATGAAGATCTGTGCAAAACGGGAGCCCTGTAGGTCAAACCGTTCTCGAGTTAGAAACGCTTGAATTTTACAGTGCCAGACCATACACACACTCACATCCGGACATTTTTTCTAGAGATGATTTTTCGACGTTTTGGGACATTGGCATTGAGTACTGGAAAAAATAAAAATTTCACCGTCATATAGCTTCCTCCATGAGGAGGCCAAAAATGGTAAACGATGCTCTGGCATTCGAACCGCATGTATATTCTTGGAGGCCTTTGGACCGGGAATGCGAGAGCGATTCGGACCAACGAGCCTGGACAAATTCATGCTTTGCAAATGGAGGTTCTTCATGAGCGAGGCTTTTGAAAAAAAAAAAAAAAACTAAAAACGAGACTAAACATGTGTTCCCTGTAATCACCCTGGGATTCCAGTTCACTGGATGGGAGCTCTTGTCCACATGAGAGACAATGGATTTGGCAATTCGAGAGGTAAAAAAAAGGCGAGTGCGAGGTCGAAACGTAGGAGCAAGTAGAACCAGTTGGATTCGAGAGAGAACCAAAAAGCAAAAGAAAATAAAAAAATGAAAAAAAAAATGGTAAAAAAAGGGAGCGAGAAGCATAAGGACAGGGATGGAAGGCCAGGCAGGAGAAAGACAGAGCGAGGGAGGGGGTGAGCTTGAAATCGATAAAGCAAGATGGCGGTGGGACAGAGAGTGCCGCAGAGTACCGCAGCCAAGCAAAACCTGCACACACCGCACAAAATTATCCACATGAACTTTCTATAACCACATTACCGATAGGAACCCTCGTTTTACACTCCAAGTCCCGTACGAAACTCTCGTGGGCCTCGTCATTTCGCTGCATCTGAATCTCGTGCGTGCGAACAGACGAAGAAAAAATTTAAAAAATTTAAAAAATTAAAAAAACAGAAACCCTCAAGGGAATATTGAAAATCCGATGGGCGGTTTGTCCAAAAATCAAAAAAAACTTTACGTACGAGAGCCCTTCGTGCTCAAAGACTATTCGCACTCGTTGTAATTTCCTGCCGTTGCATGAAGTATGCTCAACAATCAGAAGAGCATAAAGACGCAACGTACGCCGGACAAGGAGAGGAAACAGGTTGGAAAAGCTGGAACGACGCAGAAGAATGTCGTCTGATCACACCTCGACTGTAACTACTGGCGTTGCTTCGTTTTGTAATATCTGCGCTCGGCTCCGTCCGCGACTCTTGGAGTAACGGAGCACCTCGGCGTGGCCTCAGCCGTCGAGGACTTAACCAGAGATCTCTCCGCTACTAATGAACTCGAATAACTTTCCTTGACGTTGACTATACAGAAATAACTCTCGACGGCTGCTCACCCGGTGATGCTGCCACAATTGTTTACAACCCGAAGAGACGCCCACGGTACCGGAGTGTAACAGAGATCTTATTAAGTCGTTGACATGTATATATATGAGTAGAATATTTGAAAAAATTCTCTTGGCGCCAGCCACCAACTCCTCAGCTCTTCTAGGCTCTGGGCTTCGAACTGACATCATTTGGCACGTGTTTCGATATTCTAAGTGCACAGCCTGTCACTATGATTCTTCGACCAGCGAGCCTTACCAATTTGTGCAAAAGAAATGCTCGAAATAAATCTTTATTTATTTATTTTTATTATTTTCGCACGATCCATTCAATATTTATGAAATATCTCGTCGGTGAAGGTGCAGAACCGGCAGTGCAGAACGGAATTGCAAGTCAACGCAGTACCTGTAACAGAATTTCCGATCGCGTGGATATTACCAAAAACCTTAAATGCAATTTTAATGATTTTTTCCATTTCCCACAAGTTTGGGCAACGCGATGAGTGTAACGCGCGATCATCAGTGGAGCCGGCTCGAGATATTAATGCCAGAAGCCAATAACGAGCTAATCGACGACTCCGTTAAATATTTTTTATGCGAATGGGAGCGAATTTTTCTGGGATTTTCCGAGTCAATAATTTTCGATGTCTCACTGAATTGAAAAAACGGACGAGCCTGAAGTTTGCATCGACGCAATGCCGCGAAATAAGAAAAAATAAATAAATAAATGATTCGTCACTATTTTTTATTCAACGAATCCATTCGTGAAACCTAAAAAAAGCAAGAGGCGAATTAAAAACAAAAAATTCGAAAAAAAGTGACGAATCATTTTTTTTTAATTTCGTGGCATTGCGTCGATGCGAACTTCAAGCCCATTAAAACGAAAGATTGTATATGATCGGTGGCCGTGCATGGACACCCCGTACATGTGAAGCCAACGGTATAACTTGTCCGGGGGTTGTTTACGAGGACGAAATCGAAAACCGCAGGAGGAGCCCGATTCTCCTCTTCCTTCTTTCATATCCCGGCAGACCACAACGGCTCTCGGAACATTTCGTTACAGCGATTCCATACCCAGCTACAGGCAGCTACTGTGCGGTCTTTAGCCGGTGCTATCTGTATGCGTTTGCCGTCTTATCGATCAGCAGCGACTATTTCGGGCTCGACTGTTCGAAAGGAATAATGAACGCGAGGGATACAAATATACTTCGACTCGATATTCATACCGAGTCATTTCGTTGTTCTGGACGTAGACAATGGAGAAAAATCCTTTGTACTAATTTAGTGTCGCTTTTTATTGTCGTCTCGTGTCTCCTGTAGACACGAAATTTCGTCGATGTGACGAACGAGAGAAGAAAAAAACTTAATTATCGAAATTATTCAACAATTTCGTTTTACAATGCATTTTTTTTCATTTTTTTTTCTTTGTTTTTTTTTTATGGGCACGTCGAGATATTTGGAATTAATTCTCAAAGGTCCAAACAGCAACCATAAGTTTTTTTTTTTTTCACCGTCGTCAGCCGATAAGCTGAAAGTTCTATCGTCAGGCAATTCGTTACTCTGGCTGACGATCGTGATAACCTACTCCCTCTCCTCCTCCGTCTTTTTTCCTCTCTCTCTCTCTCCCTCTCTCTCTCTTTCTCTTTCATTTTGCTTGCTCCCACACTAGGTATACGTGACACGAGTCAAGGTCAGCTTGCAAGCGACGTTTGCACTCGATACCTATACACTCAGCTGAATCGTTTAACCGATTTACGAGCTAGAATTCGATCGGGAAACTTTGTACGCGATAGACTAGATTCGCCCGTTTACATTACACGTTTATTGCATTTTATTCATTTTTTCACGTTCGCATTATAAAAAACGACTGTTGAATCAATAAAATGTCACGATTTTCTGGAATGTTCAGGAATCGAATAAAATGAGGAGTGAGACGTGTGTTAAGGAGGTTCGCCACATTCGACAATATGATAAGAATTTAATGAAATTCGGTGATAATATTCTTTAGCATCAAATACGATGACACAATTTTTTGTCTATTTTTCGTTCACATAGTTGTCAAATAATTTGAGCTTACAATATGCGAAATATATATCTATACGTATCTGAATTCTATACGATACTGAAGTTTTCATCGTTGGAAAAAAATGAAAAATTGATTTTTCAATCATTATTTCAATAATTAATCTACTTTTTCTATTTTTTTTAGTAAATTCAGCTCCCGAATGACAAAAACGTCTGCCCCACTATTTTCGACGAATACTTTCCGAAAATTTCGCACTGGGCTTAAGAAAATAATCGGTTTTCGTTGCATTTCAACGATGCGAACTTCAACACGGTGAATCCTATGCTTATTATGCATGTAAATTGCAGCGTCCAGAAACTCGAAAACTATGTAGAAGAAAAATCTTGAAAAATTTGTATGCCTATATTTAATAGTGAACAGTAGGCTCACGAAATGTTATCAAATTCTAATAATTTCGAATCTATCTATGCTTTTAACATAGCAACATTGTTGTGGCCACCCTCCTTAGTCCACGACGTTCTTTGCGCCGAAGCTTTTGTTTGGTAAAACTTTTCATTTACCCAACAAAAGTAAATGGACGCGATCAACTAAAATGGTAATTCTTGCTAAATTCAAGGAACGTTTGGGAGCGGGTACGTGTGTCCTGATTACGCGAGAGTTTTTCTTAAATTTTTTTGTTCCATTGACGCGTTCTTCGACGTGCATCGACCGCTGGATTTCTGACTCCGTGCATGCGAGAGACCAAAGGATAGAAGTTGTGGAAAAATGAATTTAAATGTATGGAAGTAAGAAATAAGCCGCTGCCGCGACTCTTGATATAAGCGCGGGGGCGATTTGAAATACGGGATAGTTTTTTGGGGAAATGCGAGCGAGGAACTGGGTAAAAGGAGTCTCGGTGTTTCCTTTCTCCCTCTCCCTCTCTCTCTCTCACACACACACACACACACACACGCACACACACACAATTTCTGTCGTTGGCTGGCTCGGGAGCCCGAAAATCCATAACCACCCTCTACTAACACTCCCGACGTGGCTGGCCCGCTCGTCCCTTCAACCCCCGAGCGGAATAACATTTTGCACGCGTTTCAGAGCATTGCGCTTGCGCCTCCGCACCCTCCGCTAGCCTATCTTTCCGCGTCCTTCCTTCGCAATGAGCTTTCGCGTATACATCCCGCCTGCCCCATGATGCCGTAGTGAAAACCGAAGAAAAGGAAGTGCTCGGGGCTAAGAGGGACCGGGAGGATGTAAGGAGAGCCGGGAAGCAGGGGAAGGAACAAGCTTAATAGCGGCCAACAACCACCCTGAGAGTTCCTTGTCTCCAGCGCGTTTTGCCGCTCGTAGCATTACGACTTTTGTCGTTCTTATAATTGCCAAATTCCTCCGTTTAATACCGAGCCATTCTTGGCTAGCGCGGTGGATCCGTGCACGGATCGGTAACACATCCGCGCGCGATGCACACAATTTTTTACCGCGAATTAAATAAAATCGCTCCAGTTTCATTCGGCCGTACTCTTCGGTCGTACAGTAAAATAGGCGTTTTATGACGTCACAGAAACTTTAAATCGTTTTTACGGGGAAACGGGGCAACAGAAAATTTTCATATTAGAATTGAATTTTCTATGATTTTTTATCTTTCGAATGAGCCTAGTTGGAACATAATCCGTTCAACCAATCGAGAGAAATCTAACATTGAAGATTTTGGTCCCGAGATTCGGGACAGTTTGCCGATTCCGGTTCCGGAAGGGCTCAACAATACATTTTCCAGTATATATTATATTTCGATGTGGGTAATTCGAGACAGATGCGACACACGAGTAATTCGGAGCTATAACACTTCGATGCAAAAGCCAGTTTGTCGAGATTCTAGTGCTCCACACGTGCCCTTGTTGAAAATAACGAACCGAGTTTTTTTTCACGCGTTATTTGCGCCAAGTTCACGGGACAAAAAGAGTCGAGCCTTATCGATTTCTACAAGTACGTGTACACAGATTTATAAATACACTGAATCCACACTGTAGAGACTGTAAAAGGAGGGGGGGGGGGGGGGGGATCTCAAAAAAAAAAATCCATACGAAGGTTAACTGGGGGGAGGTTATCGACGAAAGAAATTCGAGGAAGCAACGGGAAAAGGACGCCGTGAAGTCCTCCATGATGTACATCTTCGCTGGTCCGTAAGCAACAGTGGGAGGAGCACGAGCAGCACAATTACTGAAACAAAGGTCGTACGAACAATGTAATTAATGGGATATATATGTGCTCGCATGTACAATTGGGAATATATAGAAACAGAGTTGTGTGTATATATATATATATGGACTGGAATATGGAATGAGCGTTTGGACCCTGAGGCTCGCCCAAGCCGAATCTCCCCCGTTGTGTCTCACTCGCCCACGTTGCCTGCACGGTTTTTCTCTCAGCGAGTTCGCGGATGGATGAGAATCAAATAATAATACAAAACAAGGGAGGAAAGGCCGAGAGGAAAAAGGATCAAAATAAAGAGTCCTCGGAGCTCGTAGAAAAAGAATATCGGAGCAAAAGGAATAAAGCAAAGATAAAAAAAAGAAAAGAAACGGGAGAAGGGTTGAGAGAAACAAATTGAAAGGAGAAAAACGAGGAAAAAGGTTAAGTTTTCACGTTACGACCCTCTTTCTCGTTAACGACCATCCTACACATCTATATCGGTGGCTTCTCCTCATTTCATTGTGCAGTGGACCCATACCTTTGCAAAACAACTGTAATGTTCATGAGACTGTGGATCTGTGTACGAGCGTGAAAATCTACAAGTGCGAATATCATCTGGATCTTGAGAGTACATGAATGTGTGTCGAGGGGTGGATAAGTGAGTAGAGATGACAGGAACAACTTGAGATGGGGACAAATACAGCAAGATAAAGAATAAAAACTGCGATATAACGAAGGGAAAACCGCGGGAGATACATCAGCGATTTTTTACATCTAAATATGGGATGTATACAGATTGATAACTGAACATCAAAAAGGCGTAGGGAGCCTAAGCGGGTGAATGACATTTGCAGCGTTATAAAAGTCGAGCACGATATTTCAGTTGCTATCGTCTATATGAAGGATCCTGAGGTTGCTGAGGGGTCCACAAGATTTTTTACAAGGGGTTGTTTTCGTGCGTGAGGTTTGCGCGGTTTGTATGCGGAGCAGGACGAGTTCCGCATTATTCTCTCACTCCCTTGTCTCATCACAGACATTCTCAAGTGGTCCGTGCCATTCGAGAGGCTTCTCTCAATTTCAGACCAAGATATAGATCCATCTGGACGTATAGATTGCGAAAACAAAAAAGGTACTCCTCGTTCCGCGTACGGCGACGCTGCGCGACTGTTTTTCCGTTCGTAGACTTTCGCCACAAAACCCCCTCGAGGCAAATTTCCCTAAAAGTATGACGGTAAAGTTCGCAACGTGTTGGGGTCCAACGAAAAATATTCTTTCGGTAGATCCTTTGTTCAATTTCAAAAACTCCGAAAATTTTCGGATCCATTTTCTGTTTGAATCCTAAAAAAAATTAAATTTTATTGTCCGGACCAAAGAGTGGATAGGAATCTGGTGGTCTGCTAAAGAAAATCTAAAATTGCGTTGCCTTCCCACGATAAGTCCTCAGCAGCAACGTCCTCAAAGTCGGATGAGCCTGAAGTTTGCATCGACGCAATGCCACGACGTGGGAAAAATAGATGAATAAATAAAATGATTCGTTCCTTTTTCATTCCACGAATCCATTCGTGAGGTCCAAAAAAAAAATCGAAAAAAAAGTGACGAATCATTTTTTTTTTTTCATTTCTTGGCATTGCGTCGATGCAAACTTCAGACTCATATGGTCGGTTCCTATGGACCGAAGGAATGCCTTTTTATAAATTGCAATGCTTTGCCATATTGAGCCTTTAACTGCGAGTGTGAAAATTGCAAAGAGTATCATTTGATTCTCTAGTACACATAGAAATATTTCGACGATCAATTTTTCATTGCCGCGGAATTCCGTTGAGATATAAAGCCTGCAAAGTACAGGAGGTATACGCGGCTCGTATGCGGTTTATGGACATCACACAGATATGTCTCATCGCAGGAATAAGGCTCGTGAAACAGTCACAAAACCACAACAATGCAACGTCAATTCGAGAAGTTAGGTTCCTGTAGTTTAAGTGGCTCAAAACAGGTCGTCGCAAAAGTGACATTCCAAGAGTGTGCACGTAAATTATGAAGACGCCAAGTATTGAAAAAAAAAAGCGTAGCGCGAGCCGGCCGTACTCTTATATACAGTAGAATAGGCGTTTCGTGACGTCACAGAAACTTTAAATCGTTTCTACGAGAAAACGGGGCTATAGAAAAATTTCATATCGGAATTGAATTATCTATGATTTTTTATCTTTCGAATGAGCCCAGCTGGAACAGAATCCGTCCAACCAATCCAGAGAAATTTAACATTGAAGATTTTGGTCCCGAGATTCGGGACACTTTTCTGATTCCGCAATTTCTTGGAGTCGCAAGGGCGTATATTATAATTCTAGAGAGAACTTTTGTGGACCGGAGAAAAATATTTATCGGAGAGGGATAGAGGTACGACGAGAACTTTGAGTTTGCAAATTCAGTAAAATTGTAGGATATGTAAGAGAAGTTAGTAACGTGCAACGAATGAAAAGTCCTGTACAAATAGAGGAACCTGGACAAACAATGAGTGGAGTGGTATCACCAGTGGAAATTTCAGTGGAGCAGTGAATGGTAGTGGCTGCCCACATCGCGGCAATTATTTAGATTACTGCGTGTCGAGCGTTCTCGCGTTACCAACCCCCAGCCATATCATTCATCTTGCAGTGGATTGCATGTTGCTGGCGAGTGTCTAAACGGGGGCACACTCTTCGGGGTTATCCCATATGGGATCGGTGGACAGTACAGACCGCGAAAATTCGGTAGAACTCGGAGTGAAAACGAGTTCAGGAAAAAAAGAATAAAGGGGTGACCGAAAAATGATGAAAAATGTGACGAGCGGGATACTGATGAAGAAAAGGAGGGGAAAGAGCGTGGAATCCTATAATTGCTTCAAGCTTGAGCTACGGGACTGGGAGATCCATGAGAACTTGGATTCTCCTTGATAAGATCTTCGAGTTGATTAGTCAACTTAGTGCGGAGCGTGTGCTGATAGCCAAGCCGAGAATCTCTTGATGTATTTGAGGAAAATATGAGCCTGAAGTTTGCGGCGACGTAATTCCACGAAATGAAAAAAATAAAAAATGCTTCTTTACTTTTTTTCGATGTTTTTTTTTCACAATTTGCCTTTTGCATTTTTTGAACCTCACAAGCGACGAATCTTTTTTTTCACATTTCGTGGCATTGCGTCGATGCAAACTTCAGGCTCATAACATTTAAGACACTGAAGTCCGCAACGTTGGGATCCAACGAAAAAAACTTTTTTCTTATTAATTATTTATTGAATTAAAAATTAAAAATCCATCACAATTTTCGTACCAACTTCCTCTTTGGAGTCTTGAAAAATATCGTTTTATCATCCTCGCTAAATATTGCATGAGAATCTCGTGATTTGTCCGAGAAAAACGGAATTTCGTTGGATCTCAACGTTGCAAACTTCAACATGGTTAAGATTTTCCATGCTCTATAATATGGTCATTTTGAGATTCTTGGGAAAAGGGACGAGGGAGGATTGGAGGTCATTCGGTGTGTGTGTGTGTGCGCGCGCGCGTGCGTGCGTGCGTGCGTGAGCGTAAATAATCGTTTCTATTCAAGGGAATGGCTTAGAGTAAATTTCTTTCATAAAAATGTCGTCTCGAAGGCGATGTGCTTTTAACGAAGAGTTCTTTATTCCATTCAGCCGGAAGAGTCTGCGTCAAAGCGGACGACGAGCGTCTATTAAATGAAAAGATTTAAAAAAAGGACGGAGAGGGCAGCTAAAAAATAATAAAATTGGAAGATCTGAAGGTGGGGAGTGAAAAATGTGAGTGTATTGTATGGAAGAAACGAGCGCTACTGACGAGCTCTTCAAAATTTTTAATTTTCCAAGCGCAGCGTTGATTAAACGCGCCGCCGCGTCCGGACGAGCAGAGGGCCGTGAGAAAAAGAAACAAGAAAACAGGGACTTTCCTGGGCAAGAGTAAAAACTGCTATGGTTATATAGCGAACACATTCGCCGAGTGTGTTTCACAATGAGGCTCTTGGGTCCTTGTTATTACCTCTGATGTTCGCTCTCTCGTTCGCGGATCGGCTCCGACCCGTTTCTTCGCCCCATTCTCCACGGACGCGCCGCGCTCTTTTCCGCAACTCATTTTTTTTCCATTTTCGTACGGCAAACTTTATCAAAAGAATAACTTATTGCGCCGCAGGCCAAGAAACTCATGTCTTTCGAGATATTTCTCATTTAATCTCTTTGTTTTTAAATTATCATCGCTCTCACACTTTTCATCAAACTTGCACTGACAAATAAGCGGAAAAATCATCTGGCATTCGAGAAAATGGGAACGTGACTATGGTTCGCATCAAGTTTGTCTAAAATAGTAATAAAATTTTCGATGCTTATCCATCTCGGGTTTTTACATGTTCCGAGATTTTTTCCTATGATTTCGCATTATTCCACTATTCTTTTTATTCCATACTATTTACTCGACGGACCTACTTTTTCACGTACTCACCACAGGGAGTACAGTTTTTTTTTTTTTATTTGTTAAATTTATTTTCATTTTCCAAAATTCAATTTTTTTTTTTTTTTATTTTTTTTTTTTTTTTTTTTCATTTTTTTTTTTTTTTTTCTATTTTTTTTTTTTTTTTTTTTTTTTTATTTTTTTTTTTT
>JAPYYS010001966.1:0-10423 GCA_030522525.1 Campopleginae sp. 14b
TCTCTCTCTCTCTCTCTCTCTCTCTCTCTCTCTCTCTCTCTCTCTCTCTCTCTCTCTCTCTCTCTCTCTCTCTCTCTCTCTCCCTCTCTCTCTCTCTCTTCCTTCCTCCTGGTGTGTTGCATGGATTTCGACGACCCTTCGAGCTTCTTCCGTAGCGTCAGGGCGTCCTCGAAAACACAAGAGAGGCATGGCAAATGGGCGGAGTATCGAGCAAGGTTGGACTACATGAGAATTAAGAGCATGACTGCGAATATGGTTATCTCGGTGACGGAGAATCCTTCAGCGGACCACTATATAAGTGGATGCTCCTATTGCATTTCTGGTTCTACCACACCTACCCCTTCGAGTACAATTCATCCCTCCCACGGCTAAGTTTCCAAGACGCCTGGTCCTATACTGGCCAAAACTAACTTTGTCCCCATTGCGCTGCTTGGATCACTTTGTAGCCTTGACGGTACCGATCTACTAACCACCACTGTAAATAGAATTAGAGAAAGGCCGACAGACAGCCTTTAGCATTATCGAAAAGAAGACTAATTTGTAACACTTCTCGAACGAATGTGAACTTGACGTCGACGTGAACTTGAAAAAAATGTTGAAACAAGTCGGAGGCTTAGCCTGCTGAACTGCAGCAGAAACTTTATTGATTTCAACAAAACACGCTGCTGGCCGCTTCTAGTTATTGGCCATCTAGCAGCGCCCCTTCAACAGCAGCAGGGTTTGAAGGAAAAGAGGAAAAAAATGAAAGAGGACATCTTAGATACGCTTGTCGAGCAAGTCTTTTTCGATACAGCAAAAAATTAATCAACATGGCATCCTCGGATAAAAAAAATGAGGTAACAGAAGATTTTTATTCCACTCAGTTCACTGTAAAAACTTCTGTCTTCTCAAGAGTGACAACTTGCTAGGGGATCAAGTATTTGTGGTAGATTAAGGCCACTGCAAAAGTTGGATCCCAGAGTTGTCGTGTCAGGGAGAATCGCCGAGACGTCAATAAGACGAGTTTAGAACGGTTACCAGCTAATAGTGACGTTTCCCTAGCTCTCTCATACTCCGACGGACACTTGAACACGAGCAGGAGGTTCAAGTTTGAATAAAAATATTTAATAACGCAGTACTCACGACCATATTTTCATTTCAAATCTTCAACGGTCCATAAGGTCGAAACGAGATACAAAAAAGAGATAGAGATTATAGATATAAAATATTAGAGATAATATTAGATATTAGAGATACAAAAAGATGTATCATGGCATTTTTGGCGAGCACAAAATTTGCTAAAGAAACGTATAGGACAGAAAATTTCTATCTGTAAAATTGTAGGCTTAAGGGTCTTTCGAAGAGCAACTTGCTTGTATCAATCCAACGTCACGTTTGAATAACTAGAGATGAATGAGATATTGTAACCGTGACTCTGTTAGCACAAATCGTTGTTAAGCTATGCAAAGGCAGCGTTAATTACTTTCAGCTTTTGATGCAATAAGTGATTCTATAAATTTGCGCTTGAAATTCAATACCGAAGTAGAATTGAGGTTTTCGGACATTGAACATGAGAGACCTCGTAGAAGTATCTGTAAGTTACAATTCTCTTGTTGGTATATACAGTGAAAACGATCGGAAATCGATTTCGACACCTTGCCCTGTGCAGGTTGGTTCGAGTCGTCTCGGTAGGTTCGTGACAATGCGCGAGGTGTCGTACACCGACGTGCCACCTGGCTCATTAAGAAATAGACGAGCGCCAGTCACGCTTCGATGCTGACAAACGACGCTAGCCATCTTTGTTTGGCTTTTGATGGGATCCTCGATCTGTCCGACAAGGAATTAATCTCTGCGTGGAGATGTCGTTTCATTGGAACGAAACAAGATCACAATTGATCGCTGGAGCTTTAAGGGGGGAAAAACATGTATATAGTGTTCATCGCCTTCTGATTTGACGTTCTCTGACGCTGTACGAACGGAAGGTTCACTTGTTTGCACTAGTCGCAGCAGTGATCGATCCTGAAGGACAAAAGATTTGTCCGGTGGAGAAGGAGCGTATGTGAAAATGAATATTGACTTGGTGATCGCCTTGTCCCCTGCTCCTGGATTCGCTTTCGTCTCTCCACCGTTTTTATCTACTGCACAATATTTTTGTTTTTTTTTCTCTCTCGTCGTGTTGGCAACACACAATGACACGGCGGGTTCTCTTATTGAGCCAGGAAGGTCACAACCAGCGGCTTCAATGTTGCCCCATAAAATATAACTCGACGAAATAAAAGGAAAAGCAAGCATTTCAGCGACGAACGGTACACTTTACGTTTTGGCGGTGACGAGCCATCCATTTTATGGTCCTACTGTTGGCATAATATTGCTCGTAATATTGTTGGTATAAAGCATACCTACCGAGCTACAAAATATCAAAAGTCAACACATACCTTGTGTTTATGCGATGCTCTGTTACAGTTCGCCTAATGTATTTTACAATTTTATCGATTTCCGATATTTTTGTTCTACGCAGACCTCAAGTTTCTTGCAAAGGTAAACACTCCATTTTCTAAAGATTTGTATTTACTAGGTAGCAACAAACGGGGATATTTCGCAGGGCTCATGTCATTTTGATTTTTTTCCTTTTCTTTTACGGTAACCGTTAAAGCAGCTTTGGGGCTCTCGATTTGCTCCAACCAATTGACACTCTGGGCCAATTTGAGCTGCGGAGTTCCCATCATTTTCGCGGGTAACGGTGTTCAAGAGGTCGATGAAATAATTGATACGGAGCGATTCGAGCGGAAACTGAAAAAAAACTCTGTTGAACATGACGAGGAAAATAGCAATTTTCTATTTCGACGTGTTCACGGAAGAGTCGAGCTGACGACTGCTTTCACGCGAGTAAATATATTTACGTCGCTCATCAGGTTACGGAAAGAAAATAAGAAAAACGAGTGAAACTGAAAAACAAGGAAAAATGCAATATTCTGAGGAAAATTAGTTACTTTTTCTTTGGTCAAGGGTAATCGAGATAAAGTCAACTTCATAGTGCGGTTCACACTCGCCTGGTTTGCTGGAGTCATGCTGAAGGTATTTCACTTTCTTGCCTTTCGTTTTTCTTTTTATTTTCCGATTCTCCCAGAAAACCCAATCTCGTTTTTCACAGTTTTCGAATACTTTTTTATTCGTTTGTTGGTTTTTATGTTCTTTTTTGTTCTGTCCGATTCACACTACGAGGTTGAATCAACCCCAAAATATCTTGAAGGATTTGAGGCACGTTAACCTCGAAATTCTTGATGTTTTATCCAATGGAACATTCGGCCGGATTCTTCGCCCCTGCACTGTGAATTTCTCACGAAAATTGAACGCGTTAAACTCGCTCATCCGGGCTAGGAACTCCATCAACTTCAACGGAAGGAGCTCTCCACGAGTTGAGAAACGTTCTCTCGTTTCGTAAAGGGGTCGTTCGTAGGTGTTGATTTTTCTCGTAAGCCCGGAGACCCCGAGAAACAGCAGGATTGAAAGAGCAGCCAGGAGGGAGAAAGATGAGAGGAACAGGAACACAGAGACAGTCCCCGAGTTTCAGCAACAAAATGTATCGTAATTCTCCGGTAGAAAGTTGGCCAAGTCGAGCGTAAATGCCGTGTGAAGATGTAGTTCCCTTAATACGTAAAGAACCAGCACCACACACGCGAACGATATGATACAGGCATACACGAAGGAAACTCTACGACGCATATTCTTCGCGTGTTTCTTCTCGCCCGGGCTTCATTTTCTCTCTTCCACCTCAGACTTTCTCTCATTTCGGTATTTTTCTCCCCCTAGGATATCTATGAAAACCAGCCAGCCGTTCCTCCGCCCCCCTTTTCCTCTTCTCCCTTCATTTCTTTTTGTCCAACCACGAAAACGTCCCATTGGAATACTTAAATTTAATTTGCCAAAATTCACTGAAAATTCCATCGGCTCGCAAGAGTACGAACGTGTGGTAGATGTGCTTTTTCCAAGTGGAAACACGAGTGTGTGAACGAATCGACAAAACACGAACATTTGAGCAGAAAATTGCTGTTGTTATTTTCCTTTTTTCTACCCACTCTCGTTTAAGAGTCTCGATTTTTGCGGGAATGAGCCTCCTGGTCCGTATTAACACCAATTCATCGAAATTAACGTCCGGGAACTTTCCTCTCGCCACTAAATTCGCCATCTTGGATAACAACACTTCCGTCGATCAAATACCAACCCCAGAATTCACTCTGGAGTTTCAAACGACCTTCACGAAAATCGCTTCGCTCCTTCAATTTACTTATCTAAATGAAGTTTCTCGGCAAAAAGTTGTCCTGCAAGTCGCAACTCACACAGCCTCGAATTCAATTAACTTTCAGTTGATCCGCACACCAATCCAAAACTATCCTCATATTCTGCTTTAAATCCTGCTTTAGATCCTTATCAATTTTAATGAATTGGTAAGGTTTTGATAATCACAGTAATCGCTGGACGTTCACATTCAACTTTTCGATTTGAAAAATTGAAGCTCGCGTCTTTTGGGTTGAAATTTCATCAGGCCGAAACTTTTGATGCCCTCGGATGAAACCAAAAGCCTAGATTGATTTATACTTACCTTAATCGAAACTCCCAAGGGAAGTTGAACCCTTCAATGGCAATCCAGCTTTCCACCAATGTCAATTATCAATATTTCGGCCAAATTCAGGTAACCGTCCCGTTGTCTTGGTGTTGAAATTTGCTGGGGACGCGGAATTTTCGATATCAACTCTGAAGATTTTTCTGAAAAAATTAATATTGCTCGTCCGAATTAGGACGAATTCGTCGTGATGGTCCGAGTACACCGGAATAGTTTGTTCCGCGTCGAACTGGAGCATATGGGAATGCCTGTGGGGTAAAATGATGAAGTGTGTCTCATCCTTTTTCTCTCTATACTCCGGTTGCTACCTATTGTCGATGTAACGCACGAGGATGCAGCAGTAGCAGCAGCGGCAGCGACTATTCTAGCGTAGTTTCTCTGTCCAAATCTGAAATATGCGCGACAGGACAAGAGGGAGAGAGAGAGTGGGAGGAATTAGAGGGAGTGGACGAGTATAACGGCGATACAAACGGTCGCGGTACAAGCAGCAATAACGGCAAAGGCACAGGGGCAGTACAACACTGTATCGTACACAACCGCATTGAAACTGAAGCTCCTCACCCTGTCTCTCGAGGGCTTGAAACGTATCGTTCGTTTATAGTATTCTTGTCGAGTATATTTCGCTATGCCTGCGTCCTCGACAATAAGCTCTCTCTTCCTGCCACGAGCTTTCGTTTCCAGCATCCTTACAATTCCTTCCCTCTCTCTCTCTCTCTCTCTCTCTCTCTCTTTTTTTTTCTTCTCTTTGCTGCTTGATAGATTGATAGACGTGTGTCACCTCACGCTCCTTAATTCTTACAATTTTCGGCTCAATTTTCGAACTTAAATGTTCGTTTTTCGCAAGTACGATCGTTAAAGTGTCTCGAACGGTTCTAGTGGATTGCGGACTTTTTTGTGTTTAGTGCAATGTGCAAATGTGGAATTAAATGATTTTGACTCTGTGAATCGCTCATCGTTGTACCGCGACTTCGAGGTGGCGCTTGCGCGAGACAGTAACCGAGGTAACTGACGGTTAACTGTCGAATCATCCGGGCTAGAGTGGAATATTAACTTTTATCGGTCTTGTTATGCTCTAGGCTCTATGCTCTCTGAGTGCAGCACCACGTTAAGCGTCACGGAGTTTTTTGAGTTTTTTTTTAGCTTTGTTTCGATGGTGATTTTGACCATATTAAATCGACAACTTTTTCAGTTTTGGAAGCCATATTTTCAAGCTCCGTCACGTAATTGCGACGACGTACTGAGCTAACGTGCGGGTGTGTGTGTGTGTGTGTATCGACACGTCACCAGTAACTTCGTACAAATCTCACTATACTAATTCTTCTGGCTCCCGATGGGCAGCGACGTCCAAGCGAACTTGTTATTGTTTGCATCGGCTTATTATCAGATATCAGAGAGGAGCTCAGTTCAATAACAAGTATATACATGTATACATATCGTGTATCAGCTGAGTTGCCGGGTGTTGTTCCTCTCGTTTGACGCACAAACTTGCTATTCAAAGTGGTCTATTGTGATTTCACCATAGCAGAGATCTTCAAATTCCTGACCATTATATTTTATTTTTATTTTACTTATTTGACAGCTGTGGTGCCTGGTGTTGTTTCTACTCGGTTTGACACACAAACTTGTTTTATTAAGCGAACGTTGGTGATTTCAGCATACGAAAGCACATGTATTTTGGAGATCATTTTTATTTTTATCCACTGGATGAACATTTTTATTTCATCATGTCAAATAAGTGCGGTCTTTGCAGAAGACCGGTAAGACGAGCAGACACACTCAGATGCTCTGGTGATTGCAATGGATTATTTCATCGAATATGTGCGGTTGATGAGTTTAAACGCGAGATGAGCGACCTTAAGAACGCCGATGTTTTTTGCTGTGATGACTGTGATGAGGTGGTAGCTGAGTTTCCTCCTGCGACCAGGCGTAGGACCATGCAATCAACTGATACCTTAACACTGGCAGACATCATGCGTGAAATTAGAACGAGCTCGGCGGCGACGAGTGCACAGATCAACAAGGTTGGAGACGACTCCAAGTTGCTCAGATCGTCTTATGAGTCGCTGGCCACGAAAGTAGCTACGATGGAAGCGGTGGTGTCCAACGTCACAACTTTGTGGTCTCAACTGAAGGCTCAGAACGATGGGCTGATCCGGCGGGTTCAGCATTTGGAAAAAGTCCATTCAAATTATTCGTCTACGCATTACTCCACTGAACTGGTGATTAATGGTACACCGCCTGCCACTACTGATTCCCCGAAGGTATTGGTGGAAAAAGTATTTGCTGCGCTCGGGTTATCTAAGTATCTGGACGACGTGTTAAATGTGAGGAGTTTAACGAACATTCCTCCTGGGGCGATTGGTCGAACTACGGGTGCGGATGGTTCGGGTCACGTCCGTTTGATTGTTGCTATGAGGTCGACTGCTGTGAGGGATCACATTATCCAGAAAAAACGGGAAAAACGCGACTTATTGATAAAAGACGTCTTTGATATTGATACGCCGGGCCAAATTTATGTTAATGAGTATTTGCCCCCTGAATTATATAAGTTATTGCAAAATCCGAAATTAAGAGCAAAACAGCGTGGCTATAAATACGTTTGGATCAATTCTGGTAGAATTTTGGTGAGAAAGGTTGAAGGCGCGGTTCCCATTCGGATCGATACGGAGTCTGATTTAGAAAAACTCGTTTGTCTAAACCTTGAAACTTCGACCGCGAATTTTGATGCTGTGCCGCTTCGGGTCAATCGTGTCAATTGTGAAAATTCTCTGAGTACACTGCACTTTAATGCCAACTCTTTGCTAGGGCATATCGATCTTTTAAGAGACTTGTTGTCAAAGAACTCGTACCACGTTATTGCAGTGTCGGAAACATGGTTGCACTCGAATGTCGCTGATGAGCTGGTCAACCTTGATCAGTATTCGATAATCAGGAATGATCGACACGTAGCCCGAGGTGGCTGGGTCGCTTGTTATGTCCATAACTCGCTGAAATTTAGAATTCTTGCCACCTCTGAGGGTCTTGCTATTAATTCACCGGAGTTTATGATCCTTGAGTTGCGATCGTCTACAAGCGAATTGCTTTTGCTTTCAAATATTTATAGGAGACCAAAGGGCCTGTTATTCCAGGAATTTACTCAGGCATTTAATCGCTATTCGTTTGCGTATAAGAATGTTATTATTTGTGGTGATCTCAATTGTAATCTACGTGGCACGAATTTTGAGGCATTGTTTCTTAAAGAACTGGCAGCGTCTCTCTCTCTTTTTATTCTGGAAACTGATGCGACTTATCATCCGGCGGGATCTGATTCGGTTTTAGATGTTTTTATCGTTGATGACATGAATAAGGTTGTTTTTCTTAATAAATCGGATGTGCCTTTTATTGCTGGACAAGATTACCTAGAAGTGAAGTATGATTTTCCAACGCCACCCATTTGTTGAGCGTACTATCTCACGGAGATCGATTAAAAATTTTGATGTTGCCTCGTATTTGTCGTCTCTAAACTCATATCTTTCTGTCCCGCATGCTGGCTTAATATTTAATCAATTAAGGGGGCATGAGATCGATGACCTAACTTTAGAGATCCGAGATGCGATTGTCGAGGCTTTCAATAAACATGTACCGTTTCGGACGTTCACGGTTCGCCACCCGGCTTCACCGTGGCTTACGGATGTCTTGAAGGCGAGAATCAGGAAAAAAAATGCCTTGTATAGGCGTGCGAAGCGTTCAGGCTCAATCTTAGGTTATGCGATTTTCAGACAATTTAGAAACAAACTCTCAGCGGACATCAAAACCGCGAAAAATGATTATTATTTGAACAAGTTTGCTGGCTGCCCTGATGCTGCACCTTTATGGAAAGAGTTGTCCAGACAGGGTCTCACAAAACCTGATGAACTGTCGCCTTTCACCTATTTTACGCCTAATCAATTGAATACATTTTATACAATACAAATACGAATACAAAATAGGTCCAGTTCAGCAGGAATTTGAATTCGCCGAGGTAACTCTCGAAGCGATTGAACTCATTATGAAAGCGACTAACTCTGGGCTGGGCGAAGGTCCTGATGGGCTTTCATGGTTCGCTCTCAAAGCAGCTGGGCAACTGCAAGCCTCTAATTTAGTATTGCTTTTTAATAATAGCTTCTCGTCCTCTCACTTTCCGACAGCCTGGAAACAAGCCTTTATTCGACCATTGCTGAAGGTGAATCCGCCTCGATCAGAATCCGATTGTCGTCTGGTAGCTAATTTATGTGAGCTTTCGAAAATTCTTGAACGGCTTGCTCATGGGCAGATCATGCAATATTTATGCACCTATGGCCTCGTAAATGGTTTTCAATCTGATTATCGGAGGGGGTACAGTACTCAGACTGCTTTGCTGAAGATTGCTCGAGATGTCCGCCAAGCGGTTGATGATAGGAAGATAATAATTCTCGTTCTGTTTGACTTTAGCAAGGCGTTTGATACTGTCTCCCATATTTTGTGACTGAAAAAATTACGGAAGCTTGGTTTTGGAATCAAAGCGATAAAGTGGTTTTTCTCGTACCTCACAAATCGCTCTCAGGCAGTGGTCGATGGTGATGGGCGGTGCTCTCGCTGGCTGACAACAACAACGGGTGTTCCGCAGGGATCGGTTCTCGGCCCACTTTTGTTTTCTCTGTTCATCAATGATATTGGTGATAGTTTACTTTACTCTAAGCACATGATTTTTGCTAATGATATGCAGACTTATCTAAGTTGTCTTCCATCGCAGCTTGAAGAAGGCCTTGCATATATTGCTCATGATGTGGGAGTCATTGCGCAGTATGCTATAAATAATGGACTTAAACTACAATTAGAGAAAACAAAAGTGCTTATTCAGGGTAGTAATGCTTTTGTCGGCCAGCTGGATCATCGTCTGTTACCTCCTATTGTGATTGGAAGCGTGACTCTGCCGTATGTTTCCGAAGCGAAAAATTTGGGGGTTGTAATGTCGTCAAATTTGTCATGGCACAAACAAATTGTTTGTACCTTACAGAAGGGTAACTTTGCTCTATACAAGCTCAAGTATTATGCTAAATCATTATCGTATGATCTCAGAATTTTGCTCGTAACGTCGGTCATTTTTCCTATTCTTGATTACCGATTCGCGATCAGGTAAGTGTGCCGGTTTTCCACATGCCTTTGCATCGGACGGCTACACTACAAAATTTATTTCCCCTGTCAGCAGTTTATTTCTGGCACTCACTTCCCTTGGCTATTTCTTCACTTTCTTCTCTGGCAGTATTTAAGTCAAAATCATTGGAGCATCTGTTTTTAATCGAGGGTGACGTTGATCGGGTAGAGTGATCGGAGGCGTGCGAAACTCTGGCGTGCGCAATTTTTACGCAATTTTCATTCTTTTGTTTTTTTTGTTCAAATGGACCGTGTGCTTATTTTTATTTTTATTTGATTCTGTAGTGAAATTTTTAGTTGTTTATATTGTCTATTCAAGCTGAGCATGCGTTGTTGATTTTATTTTATTCTTTGCAGCGAATTTTTCATTTATGTATATTTTCTATTCGCATTGAGCGTGCGTTTTTAGTTTTTAGTTTTTATTATCATTTTTGTTCATATTTTTGTTCATATTCTTGTGGCGGTATTTTGAATCGAAATTGTTGGATTTGAATTTCTATATCTCATTTGTATCGGCTTGCTTGCCATGTTGTCTGTGTTTGCGTGCGTGCGACCTCTTATTTTTATTATGTTTGCATGTAATTTTCTTATTTTCTCAATTTCCATTTGCCCTCTGGACTAGTCCCGGGCATAAATAAATATATCTCATCATCTCACCCCTCTCTCTCTCTC
>JAPYYS010001968.1:0-22421 GCA_030522525.1 Campopleginae sp. 14b
AAAAAAAAAAAAAAAAAAAAAAAAAAAATGAAAAACAATCCTCCTATGAAATTGCAATCAATTGATGAAAATACCCATCACATATTGTCAGCCTCAAATGGGCATATTCGAATAACATACATACGATCCAGTTTATCGAGTTCTCTCAATCCAATCCTGCTGCTCCAACTCGCACACTCCTCACGCTCTCTCCTCCCTGCTGCTCGGACTCTCTCTCTCTCTCTCTCTCTCTCTCTCTCTCTCTGTCTGTCTCTTTCTTCAGCGTCGCATCCACTCGTCAATCCTGGCGATGTGGTCTCGAATATAGAATCGTATATAGCCCAATATTCGAGGCTTTGCCTCAGTGACGCTCTTTTCGTTCATGTCATATTTATACAGCCGTTGTACAAACTGTCCACCAGATCACTCAGTCGCGGCTTTAATCCACGGAACGTTCATTATAGCAGTAGTTGGCCGGTATTCGATCGAGAAAAAAAAGGGAGCAGCGTATTCCTTTCTGATTTTCCAATTTCGAGAACAATTTGTGCGTTAGCTTAACCGTCCGGAGGCTGTGAGTGCAAAACCAAATGCTCGGGGCACCGAATAATATAGAAAACGCAGAACAGAGAGAAAGACAGGCAGTCTCGCATACGTTTACGTCGAGAGTTATAAGGGATCGATGCCGCCGTGACAGAGCCTGATAGCCAGTGCTCCTCTGATGGAAACTCGTAAAATAAACATTTCTCTATACACAAACTCTCTATGATGGAATCGAGCAATATCTGTGATCGCCATACCCACGCCCTTCGGCATTTCATTCACCAAACTTGCTGCTGGCCCACGTTGTTCATATTCTTCATTATTATATTTGTTATCGTCCAAAAACTGTATCCATCCGTTGACCATGATGGATCATAAAATTCGTGAAAGAAAAATCCTCGTTCAGTTTTTAAGGACAAAGAGCCTGTCGAATCGATGAGTCATTCTGTTGACAAATGTCACCAAAATAATCGCAGTTCCTCGGAGATGTGTAGACCAAATGGGTACACGAACGAGCTTCGTTGATATTCGCCAACAAATAAATGAGTCACATTCCAAAAAATACCAAACCGAAACTGCAGTATCCAACTTTTTCTGTGCAAAACCTTAACTTTCGAAAATTAAAACGAGGACATCGCGGCGGATGCGGTTAAATGATGAGGTTTTCAATGACCGAGCACGAATATAACGGCAACCACGAAAAAAAATGTTGTATAGATACAAAGGACGAGGACGTTTTTTGTGATCTGCGCATTCACAGCAACTGCATCATCGCTCGTTCATGCGTCACTGACTTTGGTCCAATAGATAAAACCATTCGGAGCAGATAGACAACATAATGCGCGACGATACTTTGAATGAAACTTTTGTGACGCGATCCATTCGCAGAAAATCCTCGAAACTCTCGTGTCCATGTATTTTTTTAATCAATTAGTATATTAGCGGCGTTTCAATCGAATGACCGAACGAACATCTCTTAATTATTGATGCGTCTGTCCATTAGCCCTCGTAACGAGCGAATAAGTTTTTTTTGTTTTTTTTTCCATTTCAACACAAAAATTGAACGAGTTGTATCGTTCGAAAGATCGAACCAAAATATAATGAAAAAAATGTCGATACGGTGGACTGGATTGACGATATCTCGGTCATCACTGCATCAAAAATAATCTCTCATGCTCATGATGCAGTACTCTGCGTATATCCTGACAAAGGGAATGAATTCTCTCGTAATGATTCAATTGAGCGATTCACACCCTGGCGCGTGTATGGAATTTGCAAAAATGTGACAATTACAATTCCCGGATGTGGGTGAAAAAAGAGATAAAATTCCAATTACCTTTCAATATGATTTATTCGTGTGCGTCAGTTGAGCCGAAAGTACGAACAGAATATAGAGGAAAATTCATTTCATTGAGTGGAAATAAAAAATTCGGTTTTGTTTTTCGTGCAAGCTTTTCATTGCGAGAAAAATGGTAGATAAAAGGCTCCCCACGTTTCGAATAAATATAACAAATGATGGTAGACACGAGACGAAGGACAATAGAAAAATAAATGACTGCTTTTTTTCTCTATTCATTTGCTGTTATTTCTTCGTCTCTCACTCTATTTAGAGCATCTCTCGAAAATTATCGCGCGTATACGAACCTCCTGCTCCTCGTTTTTATATCTTATGCGTGAGTGTGTGTTCGGTCTATAGCTTCATATATAAGTGCATACGGATAGTCGAAGGAAGTATATGCGGAAGTGACATGGAAGTGGATAAACGGGGGCGAAAAGAGATCTTACAGGCTCAATCGACCGTGAACAGGTTCCTTCCCCTCGATTCCATAAACGGTTTCCTACCAAACCGCCAGCTCTTCTACCATAATACTTGCTTTCACCTTGTGCCTCAGGATTCTTTCCAAACAAAATTACTCCATCGCAGACACGATAATTATAAAATTCAATTTTTCCAAATAAACTTTATCCTTTCGTCCAAACTATCAAACACAATCATCACGTAATTATATTAAATGTAAAAGCAAGCTTTTATTTCATTGTATCTGGAAGGAACTATCAAAAATCATCTCTATTTTAATTCAATTTCGATGCAAGTTTCATTGCAACATTTATTAATTAAATTTATAAAACTGCTTCAATTTTCCCAACAACATTTAAGAACTCAACATCCTAATTAACCATTTACGTCCATTTCTTAAGCTCGTATTTTCCTCTTAAGCATGTCAGAGACTGATGGACCAGTCAAAAGATTTTTCCATTTTTTCTTCAAGCATCTAAACCCAATATTTTCGCGTCGTCTCGACGAGTATCGATCCGCGTTATATACCACGACGACGATCACTTTTACGTAATATAACATACTAAAGTATAAAATTAATAAATAATTAACAAAATAAGAGCTGGAGGATAAAAAAGTTTGAAGGCATCCTCGAAGACAAAAAGAGGATAAAGTTGAACTCGAGTCGTTGGAAACTTGTCGACCTCTTCGCGGAGTACATATTTTATATTCGAGTCAGTATCCACTATCTGTTATCCCTCTTTCTTTCTTTCTTCCCAATCTTCATAAAAATCAGAATAAAAAATTTACGAAAGAAAAAGTCTCCGTCGAAATATGAGACAAAAGTATTATTCGCGTATTTCTTGCAAACTCGCACCGGTCTCTAAAGAAATAAAAATAAAACACGCGCAAACACACACCCACACACGGATCGAAGGTCGTAGCGAAGTTTAACTCATCGAGTCCGAAAACTTTTCAACTGGAAAGTTTTCCGTAAAATATATATTCACACACACGCACACATATATGCATACATATAAATAATCATCACCACGCGGTATATGGACTTCTGTGCAATTCCAAAGAAAATGGAGAAAAACATTTACGTTGTTTGACCGTAACTTTAAGAGCACGAACTTGGTGTTGGAAGATTTGAAAAATAGCAGCGCACGCACGCACATACACACGTTCGTTCTAGTTGTCGCGTTTACCTCGATCGTAAAGATTAAATTATGAACGCGAATGGTTGCCCAGCTGTAGGACCGAATTGTTCGTTGCCGCTGGTTCACGAGCAGACTGGGAAAAAGCAATTTGTAATGTGATAAAATTGCATATTCAAAAGGATTTTATTGCAATCAAATAAGTTTAATTGAAAAGTTGTATTTCGCGGAATCAATTCGATTTTTATATCATTTCGAATGTGAAGTGGATGAACGATAAGCGGAAAATGAAATCGTGAGTTACATGCATCGTGGTTCGAAGCAATCAATGAAAGGGCAAAACATCGATGCGAGCAAACTGGTGGGATTTTATTTTCCAGCATAAATATTGAACAGAATTGATGAAACTTTCAGTCACGCGTTCTACACAACGTTCGGTAAAGATCATTGAATTGAATATTTTAAAAAATTATTCGATATAGTTGTTTTTTTTTTTTTTTTTTGACCTTTGTCATTCATTTTTCTATTTGATCCATATCAGTCTCGCAATAACAATAGTACATGGAATTCATATTTCGTAAACAAAAAAAAAAAAACTCATAGCCCCGTCAAACCGGTTTGTAGAATGGAAAAAAAGAAAAAAAAAAGAAGAAAAAAAAGCGAAGATTCCACCACGGCGTTCTCCCGGAGGCTACGAGTTAAAAGAAATAACCTCCATTGTGTAACAACCACGCTTTCCCAGGGGTGAAATTCTGGAGCTTAATGGAGAAAAAAAAGGTAGAAAAAATCGACCCTTTGGTTAATGAGTCGGAAAATCGTGCACGCGTTACCAGAGGGTCGTCGAGTTAACCGAGTTTCCGCAAAGAATTTCGCAGTACTCGATCGGTTAAATACATAAAAGCGACCGATGAATATTGTAAAACGTAATGAAAATCGATGATACGGCGAACCAGAGAGGATAATAATTCCACATCCGAGAGGAAATCTCTCTACCGACATTGGAGATCGTTCTTAACGCTCGACTAACTCCTTGTCACTCTGTTGTTGTTTTTTTTTCTTTCTTTTTTTGCTTTTTTGAATAAAATATCATATGAATCCTCGATAAAACTAGACTTTGATCCGAGCAATAAAGTTTACGTTTCCCGATTTTCCAACTTCTATCAATATTTTCAGTTCATCGAGTCCTCGATAAATTATCTATTTTTTTAATCAATTTAATCCGTCAAAGAAACTTGACTGGATTAAAAATCTGCAAAAAAGCTCAAGCCATCGTAAAACGTTTATTTTTCACGCACAAACGAGTCCTATCCATTATTATTGTTAATAATTATTCTTCAAGCATTGACAAAAATAAAATGCGTTTGCGATTGAATGAATGACAAATTAATATCCAATTATTAGACGTTGAATATGGGGCAACATTTTGACGCTAAAAGCCATGCATCGAAACAACTCTGTTTGGCTTCACATCACGCGAATTCCCCGAGCTATACTAAAGCCGTTTATTTATTTACACGGAAAACAAGTATCAAGCTGAATCAATGAACACACGGTTGAGTGCACACCTGCTTTGCACTCGATCGAAACTTATGTGAGCAGAACTGCAGCTACAAAGTTAATCGCTGCGAGAACAATATTAGGCTTTTTATTCTTCTTGATAATGTCAAGCCCTCGAAGCTCTCGGTATTTAGTTTCTATATCGAATCTCCGAGCGTACAGGTTACCAAACTAAACTGGAACAACAAAAGGAGAGCTGGCTTGGTAACGTTATCGGAACAGGGTTGTATGAATAACTGCTGATTGTCAAGGGTCAGGAGAATAACACTTGTGGAGTCAAAAGTGAATGGTCGAGCAACTCGTTCGACTAAAGAGCATTTCCCACTCACCGTTAAACTCCGACTCTTCACTCTATAACAGCATCGTGAACAAACACAATTTACTTGGAGGAATTATTATTTAGTACTAGCTCGAGATACTACTCTCACAAAGTTTGACCGAAAAAAGTTATCGCCGCATGCTTTTATCGCAGCGTGGAGAGTATCGTGCCGCCGCATCGCGAAGACGATCGATGTAAAAAATTTCAAGAAACGATGTGGTTCGGTAGTATTTTGCAGCGAATTTCTTCAAAATTATCGGATACCGCCCCAGGATATTTTCAACACATATAGCCATTTTGTTACGTAGTTCGAGTCGTTCGGTAAAGTTCGATGCGTCAAGAACAACGAAGAATTTATTTGAGTAGGGAAAATTGATGGCGGAAAAAAAAATCGGATTCTTGGTGCTTATCCAACAATCATCTCGAATGACAAGTAGAATAATTCAAACGAGATGGCAGTCAACTACTTGTATAGCACAGGACAAATTGTTGGAGAGACTTTGGCGAAAAGTTACGGGATATAGAAGCTCGAGGCGACGTGATCCTCCGAGCTTGAAATTGGCGTCAATTGAGTTTTTGTTATCCACTTTCTGTATCAAATCGGTTAATTTTTTGTTTAAATGGTTGGAAGGAAGGAAAAGTTGAAGTTATCGAAGCATCAAAAGCAAACGGGCAACTTGTCAAATATGGTAAAGATTTTCGAGTGGGATTTCGCGTTAAAAGATCCTTCGAAGTGAATGGAAAAGTAATTAGCTCGTAACTTTACTTAATTACTTCAACTTTCAAAAACTTTTTATTCCCGATGGTTAAAAAAAAAGGAAAATAAAAAATCGTGATTACCGGTATTAATTCAAAGGGGTGAACGGTTGGAATGAACCGAATGAAGAAAATTTTAATTGCACCGAATTAACTTGTGAAAAAACGTACAAGGTTGATGATTTGTTTCTTTTGGATGAGATGAATAATGGAAGAAAAAAACGACACGTTTTCTATTTTATTCGATCGAGTTTTCTACGTCTGATCGACACAATTCATAGAATATATTATGAGATTCGTTAATAATTGATTTTAGAATGTCGAAGATAGAGAATCGTGGCAATCTTTCAAGAAAATAAATCGACCGAGACTCGATTACTTATGCATTCCACAATTTTGTGCAATTTATCGACGCAGCCAAGACACCATTTTTGTTGAATTATGGAGGCGGTTGATCTGACACAGATTTTCACAAACATACATCAAATCCTATGGAACATTTTTATGCCTATAAAGAGACGTATAAATTTTTGTTTTTTTTTTTTTTTTTTTTTTTTTTTTTTTTTTTTTTTTTTTTTTTTTTTTTTTTTTTTTTTTTGTTTTTTTATATTTTTTTTTTTTTTTTTTTTTTTTTATTGCTTTTTTGTGCCTTGACGACGGAAAGTTATTGCTGCTCTCTTTCTCTCTCCCCAGTTGACGTTCCTTAACGATAAGCCAGTAACATATTCATGAAAATGCGTTTCATCATTTTATTCAGCAGTCTGATTCGTTCTCTTGCTCTGTTTTGGTATTTCAGTGTCGTTTTATGGCGCGAGCTACATCCACTTTCCAGTGCAGGAGGCGAAGGGTGGTACGGACATCAGTTTCCGTTTCCGAAGCCAACTGCCAGACGCGATTTTGCTTCTCGCCGCAGGCACGACGGATTACTGTTTGATCAAGCTCGAAGCTGGCAGATTAAAGGTTGGTATTCTCAGGATTTTCACCTCGACGTTCCGCGACGCCCATCCTCGGGTCTACCTTTTCCTCTGGCTGGTCGTCACTTCCCACGGCTACGTTTAAATATCGTAGCCAAGTTCTTTTCGCCAAGAATCAGACGAGCGTCTATCTTTTTCTACCTCGAGCAACGATTTATTCTGCAGACTCTCGTCCGTCGACTGCATTAGATTGCACCATTATTAAGGGGATCGAAAATGCTTGCAACACATTTTCCCAAGCACTTCACGTAAAACGGTGTGTTTCTATATCGATGTGTATTTTGCATACACCATTACATAAGCAGTGTCGTTGAAACAAGTTTTTTTCTTTTTTTCTAGTTAAACTTTTTCCTCTCCTCTCTACTCGCGTTTAGTTAGCCTCTTTTATCTTTCATCGAGCCTCGAAAAGTTCTTACTGCGGCTACAGAATATTGAAGCGCATACTTTGAATCGTTGCAGGACAAAGATGATAACATCCTGCGGGATGAAAACCTCTATGTATATGTGTTTCTATGGATTTATGTGTATATAGTTATGGTGTATTTATATGTGCTCCCATAACCGGTTGAGATGCGTTTTAACTTGACAGACTCAGCCATCTTTTTCTCTCTCTCTCTCTCTCTCTCTCTCTCTCTCTCGAAGTTTCCTTCGATCTGGCTTCCTGTCTATATAGATATTTCGGTATCGCGTTTGCCTCGGTCTACCTTTCAGCAGCGACAACTCGTCGAGGTTTGAATTTGCGTGAAGATCGCGCTCGCGGAATATAGAACGTGTAGGAGCGATAAAGCGTGATGGACCAAGAGGAGAAGGATCGTGCTCTGCATGCCCCGAATATTCAACTCTCTTAGATATGGAAAAGCCAAGTTTACTCGCTTCACCTAACGCTTCGCACAGGCAAAATCTTCTAGAAAAATTTGCCCAAATAAATCTCAATACGTTACCCCATTTACCGAAGAATCCTCGTTACGATACGACGCGTAGCTTTTGCCTCGCTTTCACATTTAAACACACAAGATATTCAAACTTTGAGCACATTTCGAACGTTCCAAGTTACGGTAACAAGTTTACTTTGATTAAATTTTCAAGTGTGTGAACAATTTGGTCTGAAATTTATAGTTAAACGTCCGCCTTTTTCCGTACACGTCAATTTTTTAAATTATTTCATTCAAGTTTGAAATAACATTTGAAATTCTATCAAAAAGTGGAATATACTAGTTTTTTTTCTCTCTTCCTCCCTAACGATTCAGAGAATTGACATTGACTCGGATTGGCAAGCTCATTTACGAAAATAGAAAATTAGTAGTTTGGAAACGAGAGAGAGAGAGAGAGAGAGAGAGATCGATGTATTGGAATGGAAGCCAATGTCAAGCTGAATTATATAGATTTGGACGAACGTATGCAATTGGATCGTCTATTCCATACAGTGAAATGTAATCAGAGAGGAAGGGAGGCCGAATTATTCGGGACGGACAATCGAGAGCGAGAATTGGATGGGCAATTGAACGGAATATACATTTTGTTTAAATCGGAATAAAGGGGAATTCATGAAAATTGATATTGGAGGGTGGAAACGATGGGATGGTAGTTATGAAAACGTAAGATGATGCTATCACTGTATACAGAGGCAATTGTTCAAATAATATTGACTTTTCATCGACGCAACATTTATCGTCGTATTAATTCGATGGCGCAACGATACAACATGGGATGTGCTATTTATTGGAATTGGAGATGAGGGCACCAGGAGGGCTCCAAGTGGCTAAACTAAACTAGGATAACGACTGGCATAGTATCATATAGGGGCTTTATCGATATATAGACGGAACAACTCCTTAGACAGATACGACCCCCATATATTTGTGATTTGTAGTGATTTTCGAGTTGGTACGATTTCTTGCGAGCTTTCGAGAACGAGCCGAGTTCATCCAACCCTAATAATTTCATCAGTGTCGTCAAATCGTTGAGAGTGACACAAAAAAAGCATTTCGCAGCCAACTCAATAAAACATGGATCCATATTTTTTATTAAAGGACTTTTTATTCGTTGGGAAAGCATAGCTCAATTTTCCGGAGCAGGGGCGTGGATTAATCTGATTGACAAAGATCATCATTGTCGAAATAGTCGGGTTACAAAAAATTCCAGTGTAGTACATCTATAGCCGGTCCATTGCTCGAGGGAATGGGCTGGTTAACGGTCCGCCCATAGCCACAGGGTTGAACGATTCCAAGGAACGTTGAGCTACATCGCTCGGAGATGATGCGATGGGCAAAGTGATGCTTGTCGATAGGTGGCAAAGATAAATATTCGCAAATCACCGCAGCTTTCGTGCTCCTCGTCCGATATCTCTTTACTCTGGACTCACCCTTACTATTTTGCCAGTAGCACCCCAACCCGGTGCTCTCACAAAGAGAGAGAGAGAGAGAGAGAGAGAGAGAGAGAGGGCACATACACGCGTCTAGCTTTTATGATAGGCGAAATAGGCGTCCGGCGAGCTAGCCGAGAAGATAAATACCAACCCGACAGAACTCTCTCATCGATGGTGGCCAGGGATGTTGGCTATGTTGGCCAGAATATATAAGCGAACTGAGCGCTCTCATACCGCGTGTATATTGCTCAGAGAAACAGAGAGAGGTGTGGGAAAGCGAGACAACAAGATAGAGACAGAGGTCGCTGGATCGATGTTCGAAAGCCCAGCCAGTTGTGAGAGTTGTGAGTCACAGTGCTTCGAAAGCATGCTTTACCCACTACCGTTTGCATACATATTATAAATATATACGCATACAGAGTGTCGTCAAATTGGTGCCTGCTGGACCAATCGTAAATTTCTCAAGAGGAAACTGCTCACTGCTCCACATTCTTTTCCGATTTATCCTGAATTCGTGCGACATTGACAGAAAGAAGAAAAAATATCACCGGATAGGCCTGAGTATTATCGTTCGGCGCTGGCCACTTGCCGCATACCCGGTGCATCGACTTATCGACTCGCTCTCTTTGCCATTCATTTATCGCAGGAACAAACGTTCAAGAAGTTATGTTCTTCGGGTACATGACGATCCAGGCATCCCTCGCAATGTCAGCTCAACTTTAACATCGTCATGTAAACCCACCAGATACACAAACGTTTGTGCAAGCACAACTCATGGATACGCTCTCACAGGCTGTAACACAGCATCGACAGAAAGCATTCGTATACCTGTCAGCACATATCATTTTCCCAAACTAATGCTCATGACATATGCCCCCCGCACGACCCTCTCATTTTAACGATGTCGAATACAAATTCGGAGTAAACGTTAAATTGGAGAAATAGGAATCCGTGTACGTTTGGGTTAGCGGTCCCCGCGTACGAGATTTTCCAAGTCGGACAAGCCACGCATTATTTTTTCGTTGTGAAATCACCGAGCCAACGTTGACATTCTAATTTGATTGACACCTGTGGTTGCTCCTTGTTCGAGGGCCACTGGACCGCACGGTTCGTCATCTCATTCACTAGATTTAACTAGTCCCCTGGCCAGATTCCACGTATCATCGTAAATCCACAGCTAAATTATCCTCTTACGAGGAACAAGCTCCAACTCACGGTTATCCTCAATTACCATATAATTCTCAAAACATATGGAATTTCAATGGAGCTATTGAAAAAGGAAAATAAACGGTCAGATCTGACAACTGATCCGCTTTGATTGGGGAGCATCGGCGATCCGGATAAATAGAGTTGAAATTTAGGAAACTAGAACGGAGAAGAACGGACAAACCCCATGATTGGTGGATTTCACATGACCTATGATACCTGATCTTTCAATGTATGCTCGATATAGTTGATGGTATTTGTGTATGTAGAGTAAACTTTACGTTCACACTACAAAATTGAACTTTCCTGCTGACTATTTCTCTTATTCACTTGCTCGTCTTCTCTCGCTCTCTTTCGCTCACTCTGTCTTTTGAGCCGGGTCTGTTCCAATACGACTAACAGTCCGGTTGATCCATCGATCGATTCGAGCCCATGGTTTCCTCCCTTTTGTTCCTTTCTTGTCTCCTCTGCGCCGCTCCTCCCACTTTTTCAACGCATTTCTCTGTTGTTTTTTAAATCTTTCTCTCTCGCTCTTGCGTTTTTGCTCGTGAATTTTTTTCTTCTACCGCTATTCCTTTCTGCCAACCTCTCCCCTCCCTTTTTATCCCTTTCCTCTTTCACTGGCCGTCCTGCTGCTTCGGCTTCTCATGCCCGGTTGCTACCGCGTGTACTCTCGCTATGCCTGGAAATGAATAACGCGAGGAGCTTTTTAGCTTTCACACAAAGCCAACGACCATCCCCGTGACAGCCCTCATCCTCTTACTCGCCCCCTCACTCAACCGACGTTTGCTGCCACTTCCCTCTTGCCACGGAACTGCCCCCACCATCTCTCTCTCTTTTCCCATCTCCCCGTGCTTGCCCCTCGATATATATCCGGCCTGCCACTGTGTCTCGAAAAAAAGCTCTAGTAAATGTGAAAGGTGAACAAAAAACAAATTACGAAGGCTTCTCGATCGTGATGCAATAAAGCATCGAGTGACCTCCTCAAAACCGTTATTTCCACTTCTGTTTTTCAATAAATAAGTATTTTCGGTCCGTAAAAGCCCGCGTTATATTTTCAAGAGTCTACTATTTCTTCCATCGAAAATTCCTAAGCTCAAATGGTGCACACTTATACAACAAATACTATTATAAAACGAAACTCGATCGAATCGACGGCTGGTCGAACGTGTAATGTGCTTGATAGGCTCAAGGGCTTACCCACTCACTGTTGCCAGGACTATGTTTTTTTCTTTCTTTCTATTTCATGGTTTTCTCCTTGCATACCATTTTCACGTTGATTGGAAATAACGAATAACGTCGCCCTCTAAACGCTCCGATTGCCGAAGCTCGACTATCGTATAGCGAAGCCGCCGGCAAGCTGCATGAAAATGCTCCGCAATCTTGTACAATAATCCTTGAACAAACATGGACGAGCAGCCACCGCATGAGCTTTTGTAGAAACAGAAAGAAAAAAAATGGGAGCATGATTGGGAGCAGTGCCATTTCGTTGGCAATGTTCACAAAGGAAAATAATACGCGCGGCTTTGGAAAGGGCTCACAGCTCTATTCGAACTTTTTCATATATACATACTTTTGCACGATTTTTTCGGTGACTATGCGATGTTATACGGAATCCCCTCTCTCAAAGGCGGGCCGGAATCATTTCATTTGTTTTTTGGCCAAGCCGAAGCTCCCTTGTATTTGCTTCCCCTCGAGAAAGCTTTACGACACCAAATTGCTCTGCGAATGGGAAAAAAATGAGGCAAGACGTCTCGATGATTAATTCGAGGAAAAAAAACGCTCATCCCAGGCCACCTTGATCGTATAAATATATTCATGCATGCCTTATCGAATGGGTTAAATAAAAAATTAACGAGCTCCGATTGTCGTCCATAAGAGGCAAAATATCGCGATCGTGAAAGGACTCCATGACCCACATTTATCGAGGAGATTCAAGAGGGAGAAAAAGAGGAAGGGTATATCGAGAGGAGGTTGGAAATGATATATCCAAAGGTCTCGTCGCCACGACGACGCGGACGACGAGGAGACGACTACGCGACGCGACCGATCGTCTCGTCGTTGCAGAATCATCGCCGCTACGTTATCAACGAGGCGATCTACAAGCAAACGATGAGGACGCAATTCAAACTGCTTCTCTGCATCTCTTCATCTATAATATTACACTCTCTCGACTCCCCACCGCGCACCGCCATTCCAATATCCATCTCCGTCTCTCCCTCTCTCCCTCCTACTCCTCCTCCTCCTCCTCTCTGCCTCCAACGTTCTTCCTTCTTCTCTTCCTCACACTTGAATACTCTCAGAACGTACTCAGAGTGCTTCGTATAACAAACAAAAAACTAAAGGAAAAAAAACGAATTTTATGACCTGCCCTCGGATTATAGTAGCTCGCTTGTCAGGATGCAACAACCATCGCCCCAACAAATTTATTTTTACACGTCCTTACGTATATATGTACATAACGTTATAAAGTGCAACCACCTATATAGCCTATACGTTTCACACATTTGGTACATACATCCCATGACTCATGCATACAGGCCCTTCCAAAAACCACGTACAAATATACGATAAATACTCTGCAATAATCTCTGTAATTTATTCACAAAATTTCAAAATGAATAATACATACAAATACCATCATTTTTTCAACTTACACTGTTTGCACTTCCATTTATTTACAAGAACAAACCGCACAACTCTACAGTATGAATTTACCCTTATAATACTCCGCGCCATTTTATTTCCCATACTTTTTCCACTTTCCACTGCTCTACACTGTAAAAATTCGTTTGATGGCCCAGCCATTTGTCACTTATTGCCTTTCTCTGCCAAAATGCCAGGATATATGCTATTTTTACTTTTAATTAAATCAAATGGTTTGGGAAAAACAGCGTAAATGTTCAGGAGAATTCCAATGAGATTCATGGTTCATATATATTTTCGTGTGCCATTTTCCATGACAATAATTTTTTTTTCATTAAATCGATCCCGTTTTTATTTTGATCTTGATTATTATGAATTTCTCGCATTGTAATATTCAGCGTTACAAAGGATGCTGGAAAATGATATTTTATACGGAAAAAAAATTGTGAGAACGAGCGTCATTTTTTTTTTAAATTGAAACGTCGTTTTTATTTGTTCGTTTTTTGGCCGACTCGGCACGAGAGATGGAAGCTCGTTGCATATTCAATTCATAGGTGTGAAATTTGATTGAATTCGGTGTCTATACGTTGGCCACTTTCTGGCGAGAAAAACGACGAATAATTGTGGTACACATCAGCTGGTGTTTCCTAACCGGTCCAGAGCTCATTATAGCAGTCTCAGACAAAAGTTTTTTGCTACTGAATATATATCGTTTGTTTTTCGAGTCTTTATCCTACCGACAAATACGCTTTTCTCATATATTGCATCATGAAGATTTTTCCACAGCGCTCGTTTCGGATTTCATGAAAAATAATTGCTACTCACCGGTCTGTGATAATGCCTGTCGCACATGTGCGTGAAAACCCTTCTCGCTCTCTGTCTCGGTCTCTTCCGAGGATTTCGTGACGGAACGACCGTATTTTAATTAAAAAATTTCATTTATACCTTTCTGCGCGTCCCCGTTACAAAATAAAAACGTAAAAAACATCATTTTTTTTTTTCATAACGCCGCCGCAAAGAAATGTGCAACAGTCAAAAGGAGGAATAGTTCACTTTCCATTTGACTGAGCCTGCCTATATGTGTTTACCTTGGAAAATAATGAAAAAAACATTTGACACAATTATTACAAGAAGATGAAATGAAATAATTCCTTACACAGTTTTTTAATATCACACTAAATTCGCTACAGAGTCATATTTTTTATGTCAGCTCGAGAGACATTTTTTGATCGAATTCTTTGCCAATAAAAAGCCTTCTGTTTAAACGATGTTTTAGTAATAATTATCATGACCTTATGGGGCTGCAGCTCGTTCGTATTTCCGATAATAAATATGCACCAATTGTTTGAAACCAGCGAGTTTCTACCTGTGACAGAATATTTCAAATCTTTATGAAATACTCGATAATTCCCATAAATTAAAAGTTGATGTGATTTCCCTTTTAATCCATTTCGCCCGACTCGCAACCGTCACGTTATGTATTTTCAGCTCAATAGCATAGCTGTCAAAGCGTTAATCCACTTTTCCCCATAAATCAGAGATATTCCATAGGTTGTTGGATCCTCCAGTCAAAAAGAGGATCTATCTAAAAGATTGTCCAACAATCATTATCTCTCGATAAATCATCAACCGTACGAGTGTTTGTTGATGTTTATCAAGAGCCCCCTGAAAAGCTAATGGCTAGAGTAGTCGGAAATTTGTGAAAATCTCTCCATTCCGTGGAACAAGATTGACGAAAAAAAATCATATTTCAAAGTAATGACGAAAAAAATTAATTCGCCCGCTACAAATTCCAGCTTTTCCCTTTCCCTTTTACCTTCGTTCCTCAGACCTTGACGAACGTAAAAAAGTATGGACGAGGTACTGCTTCATTAGTTAAGCATGAGTAGGACACGGATGAATCGTGAAAATTCATAATATCCCAAACGATATCTACACAGAAATCTATCGAAACTTGAAAAATTCGAAATGATTAGATTTTAATGAAATTTGGTGAGCATACTCTTTACAATTAAATATCAATAGACAAATCTTTTAAAAAAAAATTTCTCCATAGTCACCGAGTAATTGATCACTAGACTTGACATGCATAAGCATAGAATAGATAAATAAATAGGTACATCATTTGCATATTGGAAACTGGAATTATTCGACTACTATGTAGACGAAAAATAGAAAAAAAATGGTGTCATCGTATTTGATGCTAAAGAATATTATAACGAAATTTGATTGAAATTTTATCATATTGTGGTACGTAGGGAACGTCCCCAATAACATTAGTTCGTAATGAGGATTCTGAAAAGTGTATGCACACGAAATTTAGAATGATTGAATGGTGAGGAGTAAGGAAAAGGTTAGCCTCGGAGGATTAATAGAGTAGACAATCGTGTTATAAACTTAATTTCTTGGATCATTCGGTGGAGCTTAATTTATACAGGGTAAAGTTGGTCGCAAGGCTATTATCAAAGCTTCGAAAACTATGCAGAGTGATAGGCCCTGGGTTCAAACGTAACACAAATTTCCGGAACAAATATCACGCTGCAAATTGCCATTATCCCACAGCGAGGATCGTCTTTAGTCCCCAGATAATTAATCAAGCTCGTTCCTTCTCTCCCTCTTCGTCGTCTGATTCTGCCATTTCATTTGGCTTCGACGCTCGCCCACTCGTTCGGTGGCTATTCTCTCTCCGTCTCTTGCTTCTCCCATTCTCTTCCTCTCTCTCTCTCTCTCTCTCTCTCTCTCTATCTCTGGCTCACTTTGCTCTCCTCCCTCAGCTCGACCAAAAGGTACAGGCCAAATGGCACATCGAACCAGTGCTAACTCTGTTGAATGGCACCTGCCGCTTCAAATGGTTTCCAGGGAACACAATCCTCCGCAGTTCTAGTCCTTCTGACTCTCTCAATACCATTCCATACGTACAGGCTCTCTCAGACCAAATTAGCCTAGTTGAGAAGCCTCAGAATACTCACTTGTGACGATTATTATTCTTTTATAACCTCAAAATACTGAAAAAAGCCACGAAACCATAAAAGTCGAAGTTACAGTTGTTCCGGTTGTTTTTTATAGCTCGATAACACTTGCCAACTGGTTTGACTGCGTAAAATCGTTATTAAATAGACGCGGGCTACAAAAGAAAATCTGCCCTAAAATAGTCACGTTGGATATCGACGTAGAGAGGATATAAAATATCATCGTATCAATACCCAAAGGATTAAGGTTGCAGATCTGCCGATTTGGATGAAAATCTCCTATATATATGTATATACATGCCTGTATTATTATTGCCCCTATTTCACAGAAGGGGTTTGGGCGTTAAGCTCGGCATGTGCCAGCTCGAGGGATCTGTATCTCTCCTCCCTCTCTCTCTCCTCTCAATCTCTCACTCTCGCACACATATACCGTCTCTTCGCAATTAATACAAGACGAACGAGCTTGGTGTCGAAGCGTGTATAATCTATAGCCAAATTTGAGTGTTTCAATGACAGTTGGACAAAAGATCTCATCCACAATATCGGGACTAACGCGATATATCGAGGCTATCACGATGGCATAAATGAGGAGCCATGTTCTGGGCCATGATTTATTGCATTTCTCAGCTTTTCATTGTTGCGATTAAAGACCTGTGCTCAATTAATGTTTTTCCAGGTGAATAATCATCTTTCTCCAATCTTTCGAGTCCGAGTGGTTGCTCTCAATCACCCGATTTTTTTTTCAACCGTTTTATTCGCACCGGAGAAAATAGACAACCGATATAACATTATCGAATTTACATCGAAATAACATTATTCAGGCTGAAAGTTCTTCTCATATAAGTGCGAAAAGAGTGGGCTGGAGGAAGCATCGGTGGAGCAAACAACGGATTTGCCTTTGACGACTCAAAGACACACAACATTGTACTATTCAGTGGAGAGTGCATGCGCAAGAGTGTCAAAGAGATTTACGTGCAAAGTGTGTATTGCTTAAAAACACATTTCCAACCGGGAACAGCGTAGATTTTTGCCTCTTTTTTAAACTCTCGGTGCTTGTTCCTCCTGGAGTTCTTTGCTTTGCTTTGACTAATAATAGTGTACTACTCTCTCGTTCGATCCACTGGAGGTTCAATAAAATGCAAATAGCCTGCCGCCATAGGACGCTCCGAGGAGCGTCCGCGTGGGACCCGATAAATATTTCAGTCGAGTATCTCGTCAGTTAAAGGTATTCCGAGACATCATTTCTCTCAGCAGTCGCCCTCGTAATTTCCGATAAAAAACCGTCGCCCAATCAAATTCTCAACTAAATGTGTTAACTCTCTCGAAAAATAGATGTTCCATTATTTTTGCAAAGTTAACTGCTATCGGGAGTTATTTATAGTCGTTTGAATTCTCGGAGAATCTCTCGGTTACGTTTTTGTCCATCGTCGCGATTCGTACGATCGAAATATCCCAAAAAAGATATTCAATTCGAAAGGAATAATGAGATTAATTTATTATCGTTTCGTCCAAAGTTCACGAGACATTTGGACGAATCAATCGAGCCCAAACCCGATTTTCGTTCGCATCGATCGACACCCATTTTTCATTGCATTCAGGGCGAATGACGTCCAGCATGCCTGTATGATCAAAGCTCGACCTACGGATAATTAAGGGGATTATTGTTGACACAGTGTATCGCGATATAATTGATAATTATCGTCATTGGCTCTTATTGCTAGGTAGACTAATTGGTCAATTGGAGCTTGTTAGTGTAACTTGTCCCAATGTAATTACAACTATTTTTGGGTGACCAGAGCCACAGCGTTGAGTCTCTCAAGAGAAACAAGCGTTGCAAGGTTTGTTTGAATTCACACGTTGATAATTACCATGAGCAGCAACCGATGTAGCTTCAGCAGGCTGAATCGTTCAGTATTCTTCTCGCTTCTTCATTAATCAATGTCATTCACTAATATATTTGAAGAAATTTCATGAATTCTAATCGATAAATAGTAATCGGTTTTATCGTTGAAATGGAGAATAAAATGATTAGCTCAGTTATTATACGTTGAGCTTAAATATATTTCCAGATCTAGTTTCATCTCTCGATATTTTTTGCCACTCATTTTTACGTTTTTTTTTATTATTATTTTTGCACTCCATCACGTTCTCGAGATATTCTTAGCTCTAGCTTCGTCTTTGGTTGTTTTATATATATATATATATATAGAGAGAGAGAGAAAGTCAAAAGGCACAGTCATGAAGACGAAGTCGGATGAAGGAAAATCCTTGAAAAATATAGCCTACGAGGAGAGAGGTTGAGGCAATAAAGTAAGAAGGTGAAGAAAAGACTCCGAGAGACGTTATATATCGTATGGAATCGTATAAAGCGAATTTATACTGGTTGAAACTGTGAGTTCGAAGTTTGCACCTCAAAGCTGTGCCAGTGCGGTGATCGATTCCCTTGGTACGTACAACTATGTATTCTGCTAGTCATATATAGCAATGGCTATGTGCCTTTTCCATATACACACGTAATGGACATATAGTTGGAATAATGGGTGACGGTGGTTGCGTGACTAAGGAAGATGGCAATATGGCAGAGGCATTTGCCAGCCAAGACAAGGATGTGGAATACCTAGGAGGCGAGGCGCACACGAATTAACCCTCAACGAAATATCGCTCATCCGATTTTCACCAATATCAAGGGAAAGCTCAATGAGCGACGAAAGCGAGAGAGCAAGCTAACTAGACAGACAGAGAGACAGGAAGTATTTCGAAGAAGGATTAAAACTCTCTTCAAATGCTTTTTCCAGTCTGGAAAAGCTCTTTTGATGGCAAATTCCACAATCCTTAATAGCAAATTAGATGGTAAGGTGCTACATGTGCCAAGTTGAGAAAGGGGCGACTGAGACGAGTTTATGATTTGTTCTGTTTCTGGGACGAGAGGTATACTCTCGTGAAATAGAACGATCGTCTGATTGAATTCTGAATGCCTTGAAGGGAGACACCAAGCGAAGTGTCAAATCTGGTGAGCTAAGACAGCTTCTTCTCGCTTTCGTGTTCTACTACACTTCGTATAAGTGTACATTACAATTGCACAGTCCCAAGAATTTCGCACAGTAGGACACAGGCTGTGTCAAGAGTTTGAATCTCGCACAAAACTTTAATTGCAGAAAGGATTTAGGGCCAAGCCATCCAAAATCGCATCTAACTGAGCTTTTATTCTCGACTGAGGGCAATCTTGGTAGTGCCTATTGAAAAGTTTAAAAATGTCTAAACTTTACGATCCTCCTACGTGACAGTTAGGGAAGAGGCATGATTTTTATTCCTCGTGCTTCTTTCTCATAAGTTTTTACGCGACGACACGACCAAAAGTTTCATTTTTATAGAATTTTGAACAAAAAACAAAACAAAATGTCGCACAATTTTCAACTAAATGTGGAAAATGTTTCTATTTCTTATTTGCCCTCTAAAGTTTTGTTTTCAGAAACATCTCGGCTGCTGGCTCACAACATTCTAATATTATTCGCTGGCAAGCCCAGCCTGATTTTTCATACGAAATTGAGCTCGTTCGCGTATGCACTGACGTACGACCATACGTGAAAAGCCATATTTATCTACGTATTCAATTTCCTTCATCCAGCGTCTCTAACGCTAAGACATGGTCGTAGCGAATCTGACGTTTTGCTCGTCTTGTGTGTCACAAAGGTGCGCATCAATCTTGGAGCCGGTGAGAGCGAAGTTGCGAGCCCCAGTGGATTAACCCTCAACGACCTAACGTGGCACGAAGTGAATATTACGAGACGAGAGGCGAATATAACGCTTCAGATTGACGTTATACACACTACGAGGTCAATTCTGCCGGGAAGATTTTTCGAGCTGAACATACATTACGGCGTCTACATCGGTGGCCTCGGATACTTCAACGAGCTATTTCTAGGTAAGCTCGTCCTTTTTTTCCTTTTTACTCATCGCGGCTCACCAGTCCCCCGAGCTTTCATACACCCATATGTAAATATTCCCGTATATATATGCATAACGGTGTGTTAAATATACTCCGAATCAAGTGCACGCTCGGTCGCTCGCCACAAGAGAAAGAGAATTCGTTTTCAAAGCCTGCAACTCTTGTACGACATCCTAAATTGATATTTGAAATTTTTATGTCACAGCTCTTATGGTGTAGAGTTCTAAATTGCAAGGATAACGTATAATAACAATGAAATATGATTTCCCGATGGAACGTTTTGTAAGCCGAGCCTCGCTACTGCCGCCCTCTAGAGCGAGAGACAAACTCGACGAAAGCCACGTACCAAAGTCCACTCAAGAAAGCACGTGTTTCTTTCATTATTATTTTTTATTTTCTCCTAATTGTTGTGGAGGAAAAAAAAAAAGTCTGCCGTTCCTTGGCTCTCAGCTTGGTCGCTGTCTCGTAATTCGCCATTTCATTCCCAGGCTTCACGCTCACGCAGAGACCTTTCAAAATTAAATACTCTTCAATGTATTTCGTGCACTCGAGTACCGACCCTTTAAATTCGAAAGTATGATACGTATATAGGAAGGCTCGCAGACACAGAGAAGTTGATGCATTATACGTGCACATAAATATAAAATGATCGAGTTTGATGGGAAAGGAAAATATATGGAAAAAAAAAAGCAGTAAAAGTGGAGAAGAAGTTCGCCTTTGCTGTTGACCGAATCTCCTGTCACCGGCAGAAAAATCCAAGAACGAAATAGCACGAGAGAGCAGCAGAGAAAAATGTTATAAGATGGAAAAAGCTAGATGGAGTCTTGCAAGAACGTAAAGAGAAAAAGAAGAAAAAAAATCGTAAAAATGAAAACCGTTTCGCTCGACTCTCTTTCGTCTACGTATCGGCCTGTATATTTATATATGTTTATGTCTATATGTGTTCAACATCGAAAATTGAAGTGAGAATTGGTTGGTTTATGTACTAGCAACTGTCTGTATCAAGTGTTACATTGTTTCGCTGTGTATTATCGATTATATCCCCACCGAAATTTATCGATTGCATCTCGATAAAGCACAGCGTTGCTGACGAGTCTTTTTCTCAATCCAACTCCTTCATTCTCTCATTTCTTTCGTCGAAATGTTTTGTTTTTATACTTTTACCTTTTTATTTTATTTTTTCCATTAACCCACTTGACTATCCTCGTTCCATTCAAGTGTCGACTCGTGTATACGCCTTTCTCGAGTGTCTCAATCGAGAAAACCCGATACTGTCTATTTGCTCCGGTGAACCGGAGCACAACCAACGTGTTACTCTCCTTACTGAATTGAGGCAATGCGGGTCGTTCGCTAATGAGAATTATTACCTGCTGAGTTATTCACAAACAGCGAACCTCCAACTTTAAGCATATTGCATTTTATTTTATCGCGGTCCCTTTCCAAGAAATTTTAATGAAAAAAACCGTTTCTTCTTGTTTGTCAATGTTGGAGAATTCTCCGAGAATACTCGAGTCTTTTTCGCGATAAAACGGTTTAAATATCGATCGAAATATTGATGATATTCAATGGAAGAGGCACACTCCGAATATAGAGAATTATCATTATTCGCCTCTGTGAACTTTTACCTTTTACGATTTATTCATTATATTCCAATAATATTCGAATGTGCATTTACGAATTATTCACATCTGCTCGGTCACGCGCGGTCACAGGTTTGACCAATCCCGCGCTCTTTAATATACACTTCTCAATTCTCAAAGCAAACCACCATCCCATATCTCGATTCTACACTCTACAAATATATAAATCAATAATTTCTCGATTCTCGTTATGAATGTATATGAGCTGTGGCAGGCTCGACAACTCGTCACGATTCAATACGTACGTTGCATATTTATCGCTTCGTTTAAGAGCATTCAATGTATCGGCCAGACCGTTCGCCCTATGGCCCAACTATTTTTCATACCCTCCTCCCTCTCCTCTTCCTTCTTTTCATTTATGATGCAATTTTTTGTCGCAATAACGTTGCACAAAAATAGGTTGAATATCGACGAGCGACGAGACCATGAAAAAGTGGAGGCCAAAATCCCGCGAGCGGACATTTTCGTAATGGCCTTTTAGGCTATCCAACGTTTTTTTTTTTTTTTTTTTTTTTTTTTTTTTTTTTTTTTTTTTTTTTTTTTTTTTTTTTTTTTTTTTTTTTTTTTTTTTTTTTTTTTTTTTTTTT
>JAPYYS010001969.1:0-10409 GCA_030522525.1 Campopleginae sp. 14b
TCGTCCAGCAAATATGATTTGCTCGTCCAACAAATGTCTTTGCTGCTGTAACACTTTGTTGCTGTTCGAGGAACATTTGTGTGCATGCTACGGGAGCAATAGTTGTTTGCTCCTGCAGCAGATCACATTTGACATAAAACTTTTGTTGGAGCAGCAAAAAAATTAGTTGTCACTATATTAACAAAGAAAATTTGTACCAGTAGCGTGGTGTACGCTGTCGCAACGCAAAATTTTCTCTCCGTGCATGTAAACTCTTTTATTCAATGACTTCAAAACTACGTAGAAGAAAAATCTTGAAAAATGTTATATTCCTATTTAATACTCAAAAGTATTTGCTCTCCAAATTTTATGAAATTCTAATCATTTCGAATTTTCCTAAACTTTGAACACGAAAACATTGTTGTGTGCGAAGCACGTAGATGTAAAATAAAAGAGGTTCTGCTGTCTTGACGATAAACGAAGCGAGCAATTTGAATTTTCAATTTCTGTCAAACGAAAAAAGGCACAAGAATTTTATAGCAGAATATAAAAAACACTTCGCGGTTTGGTACGAAATAGATTCACGTTTGGAATTGTACTCTGCTGGCTTTTTATTCAGCTGGTTTTTCTCCGTTACAACTGCACACGACCCCTTAGGAAATGACCGTGACTCAGTGGATTGGAACTCGTTTGGAAGGACGAAACTGCCTGATAAATGTCATGGATTTTTTTCTAGGAAAATATAAAATAATGGTATTGTGAATGGAGAATTGTACATTTCGGAGATTTGATCAGCATTGTGTGTTCCAAAGTTGTGTGGTTCCAAGGACTATTGAGCAGAGCATTGAAGGGGATTCCCGTTGATTGAGACGACGACAATGAGCTTCGGATGCTGCCATAGTGCCTCTCGGCACTCACGCATACTCAATTTTGAAGGGCTTTCTACCCTTTATCTGAATTACCTAGATATTTCAAGGTACAGTCGACAAAGCTGCATTTACTCTGCAGCTGTGTATGTGTGCATATATGAAGTCTATCGAGACTAGACGTGTCGATGGAAGTACCTGCGAGCACATCATTGCGCAACGGATACACAATCAATGACCTACTAAAGTGCACCAGAGCAGCTTAGAATCTGCTGGAGTAGTGGTTCGGAGGTGAAACCTCGAGACAAGCTCCACAGCGTATACACATTGGTGATCCTTTCAAAAACGGAATTATATATATTCGCACACTCGATTCAATTAATATGCGCATTTGCCAGGAAATACCATTATCAGGATTCGTTTATATATCGAACAGCTCGGATTATAATCTTACCCAATTTTATAGGAAATAATTCTCCTCCTCATGTGGGGCAGCAGCTTTCTACTAAATCCTGAAAGCTTTCCCGTCGAGAGCCTCCACACTCCGTTCCGAATGTTAAATTATATATTTACATATTTCCGAACAACACAATCGGTTCTTCATATCCTCTCACTTTCCTTGTTATATGTGGAAGCGCTATCGCATCCTGCTGTGGCTATTGCAACCAAGGTTTACGCTTCAATCAAATCGTTCGATTCACTGAAAAGCAAAATTTTGTTGGAAAAGATCGATATTTTGTTGGACACGTTCGACCAACCTTTTTTTTTTTAAAATCACAAAAACTCCAAAAGTAATTTTTTGACACCCCAATCGTAAAGTAGTTTCGTTAAAAACGAAAAATATTGTAAAAATAGCGAAAATTTTTGAATTTATCAAAAAATATTTAGTGCATCGTTTCTAACAAAATATCGACATTTTTTGACTAAATTTTATATTCAGTGTCGTAGCCTCGTCATTCGAACTCTCCTCGGAAGCTCCGAACGCATCGCCAAAACTACTGAACCCATAAAAACGGGATTTCCTGCATCGTATATATTTGAATTATAAAGCCACCGGAGATTTCTTGGAAAATTCGGAAAATTCACGTTTTTATTTTTAATTTTGTTTTGTTTCGTCATCATAATTAAATGTAAATGTTCATGGGATATTCATCAGCCAAATGAATTCGAAGGGATTTCCGAGGTTAGAATAATGCAGAGCACATGTTTATTCGGACGCGAATGTCCTGTGAGGGTGTGTCAAGTTTTCGTAACGTGAGGGCATCTCTAAATGCCTCAGTCTGAAAGCCTCTCTCGATTAACCTAGTTGACGGTTTATATGCATACACACGCATCGAAATGACCTTTTCATTACAAACTCCCAAGCACTCGTCCCCAAATAGTGAGCTATATAAAGGCTTTCAAACGTAGATGGGATCGACACCAAAATGCCAAGTTGCTCTGGTAACAATGACGATAGTCACGTCAAAGTTTCAACCGTATCGAAATGCAGGGTTCGGGTTGTGACGTGTGATTCGTATTCGGTAGCAAAAATTTGGAAAAACTATAGGAACGAATGGAATGAGCATCTTCCGGTTCATTGAAATTTATTTCATCGAAAAAATCGGCTACGCTTGATGAGTGAGAATAAAAAAAAAAGAAGATGATTTGTTTCGATTTTTTTTCTCAATTTTTGCTCTTCATCACACATTTGCAAAAAAGCTTAATTAGAAATGTATTGAATTTCAATAAAGGTAATTATAAAATGATGACAATGGCAAAATCATCAATCAAAATGTTTATTACGAAATTTTTCGAAGACATGGAATGAGCTCCCATGAAGCGCGTTCCATCGGAATTCATTACGCTCGGGCGATCTGCGTGCCATGCACATGCCATTGTTTAATCCATATCTCTTATTTTGCAGGCGCAGTGAGTTTGCCATCACTAATAAATGAATATCCAATACGCGGGCTATTGATGAAGAATTTTTTCATTTCAAAATATATCCGTGATCGCATGTACATTTGAAAAGTCGGTGGCAATTTCCATGGCAACGTTTATGCATCGCTGAATTCATCGTATACCAAACAATCCTCCAGTTATTTCCATCAAGGATTAAAAATATAAGCAGCATTTCCAGATTAAAAATTCAACCGTGCCAGACATTTGCCCAGCAACATATTTTTCGTTTCCGAGTAAATACATAGTGCTGAACTTTTTTCCATTTTCCAGCCGTATCAAAACCTTTTCCGATTCGTCTACAAAAATTCAGTAAAAAGTAATAAAACTTGCAAATATCCTCGAAAAATTCGAGGTATTTTAAAACTTTTGTTAATTACAAATAAAAACGGACACAAAATAAACATTCCTTTCGCTATTCGTTTGGAGAAAAACTCACATGCACGCGAATATTTGCGTACAATGAGTTTTCCGATGTCCATGCACGGGGTAAGAATGACGACGCCATTGACCCGGACTCCGGGCGTTGGAATTTAGAACGACTGAACTCATTGACCCAATTGCATGCTAGAAGCAGCTTGGGAATGGCAAAGCTACTCTAAATGCTCGAGGAAGCTTGCACTTACCGATTCAAAGCCGGAGCTATGTTTGGGCGACTTCTCCAAGACTTAAGCTCTTTGGATTCTTCAAAGAATTGGTAAGACTCTGTACAGCGATGCGGGGGTGTGGGAGCTGATGGGAAGGAGGCTGTTTGGCTCGGAGATCGTAAATCCAAGATGCAGTCATTTTTTTCTACGAAGATTCGAGAGATTTTCGTTCGACTCATCGATGAAATCATTTTGTTACCCACAATGACCTCAGATTCGCCGGTCCAGGTTCATCGTTCCAGAGAATCCTGTCTGCGGTTTGGTGAGCCACGAAATTACGAGACAATCGAGCTGATTGGTCATCTAAGCACATAATATGCCATCGAGGGAGGCGATTTGGGGCGTACGGGTGGGTAGATGATTTGATAACGCAATCTCCTCACGAACAGAATATACAAAAATGATACGCTCCACGTTTGATTTTATAAAAAGAAAAACGATTGGATTATGCTCGAGAAATTCGCACAATTCCCGACGAATTCTCGGACATTTTTCTGATGGAATTTCCAGCGAAATTTCAAAGTTCAAGATTGCAAAGTTCTCGAGTTCGGAGGGAACGAATGTCTGAATAAAGATCGAGCGATAAGTTGAAAAATAAATGCGATTTTGTTTGTCTGGTTTCGGCAACGTGAATGATTTGTAAATAGATTTCATGGGAATTTGAAAAATACAAACAATGCATTCTTTCGGATTTGTTACATGCAGAATCCTGAATCCTCGTGTGCTAACATGTATATGTGTGTGTGTGTGTGTGTGTGTGTCTGCGAGCGCGCGTGCATACACATTCAAAGGTCAAGTGACTTACAACTGGTATTTCTTTTACCTGGGGTCCGAACTCTCCGCTCACTGCGGGAACCCAAAGATTCAAGGATAACCTCGACGGTTCATGTCATAATAAAATTAAATTCCATATCTCGAATCAGGGAACGCGATAGCTAACGCTCTGCTGCGGCGCGGCTACTGACGCTCTCATTGTGAACAAACGCCTCGCGTATTTGGTTTCCTATTCAATAGTTTTGACTCATGAACAGCATGTAACCCGGCTTGTCCCATGTTGTCATCGACTTCGCGTACGCAACACATTGTTGCGGTGGCTAAGAGAACGGCGAGTATGACGCGGTGAATTCCACGAGACCGAGGAATCAGCAGAAATTAAGAAGGAAAAAAAATTGGAAAATTAAAGAAACGCTTCGGAGAAGCCGCGCAGTTAAAAGTGAATGTACAGAGTTACGATTTTCTACAAACACGTACGGACCATGGGAATCTATGAGTCTGTTCTCCAACATTGTTGCGAAATTGAATCGAAATAACTCGGCCCAAACTTGATGAAACTGACAGAAGCGAAACGCGAGAACGATATTCGCACCAGTGAATTGTTTCTCGGGGGCGTTCGCTCGTTCTTTGCACTCGTTCGTGTTCTTTCGCCTTGTATACTCGTTCCCAAGCATGAGACAGTGTCCAAAAAGACGAATCAGAGAGAAGAGCCCACGTGAGGGGGAGCGAGAAGAAAGCGAGAAAGCGACACGTATGTTAGTGGCTTCTGCCACGCAGCTCGTCCAGTATCTAGAGACTCAATGAAATTTGACACTGCCGCCGAACCAAAAACTCTCCTCGATGTACATATGTATTAATACATGTACATATGTATATGTAACTAGGGTGATATATCTGTATGCACATATTTGCCAGTTGGAATATCGCGCGAGCGACTACGTGAGTTTTATTTCACAGAACACGGGGATCGTCGAGCGTGCAACTTACCACGCCATTCCTAATACGTGTCAACATGTCGTTCAACATAGATTTTTCAACGAGATATGGAAGAAATCCTGTGGCTGAAAACACACTAAATGGACAACCCGCGCGGTTCTTTGCACGAACAATACACGTACGTATATACTGGCCCCCATAAATATCGCGCCAACTTTTCGTCCGTGTGCTCTGTCTTAATGGACATACCCGGTTTCTCCTTCACCCTCCTCCTTCCCTCACTCTATATCGTTTTTCGTAAAATCACTTGCCAAAGAAAAGACGCTGCATCGGAGATATCAAGCTGGAGATTCTCACACTCCCTTCTCCGAACCAATTCGAGACCTCCTTCAATGAAATGAGTGAAGAATTACCAGACTTACTAAACGTGCATTGTTAGAGAGCAACAGAAAAAGAAATGTCTATAGCCAGTTCACACACATCGGGCATGCCGAGTATGAGAGATGGGCTACTGAGCAGTTTCGTATCGAACGAACCTCTATCCAGAATCAACCTGAAATCAACCAGTAGACACCACACTGGTGCAAATTTGCAAACACGAACATTTCAAGTGTAACAGGGGTTTCAAAATTCCTTTAATCGGACCAGCCATTTTTTGACGATTCAATTTCATTTCTCATTCTTCAAAATCATCGCAATCGATTACTCAGGATATTTTACCCCCAAAAAGAATGGTTTTGAGATTAATTTCATGCATTCACCGAAGAACACTAGTGTGCTGAGTGCGTGACCTCAAAAAAAGTGTGGTGTCTCCGGGTTAATCCTCGAAGAACTGTTGCTACGAAATTATCGACTTTCCCGCCCTGCTGAAATGGCAAGAAAAGAAAAACAACGCCCTTGGAACACCGGGAACTAAGAAATTGAGCCAACAATTGAGCGTTTCATCCGAGAGTGAAAAAATCGAAAAAAAAATGGGCAAATCCCGAAATACTGGTCCGTCCAGTTCTTATAGCAAAACATGAAAACTTGGGCGAAACAACGAAGCGAATGTTTGAGAAAAGAAACGTAGGATCCGAAGTCTGCTGGATTTATTTTTACGACCGTTCATTCGTGAGTGAAACTTAATTGGCATCAAATATTTCGTGAATATGATACTCTCTTGATTAACTCATCAAACCGATCAGTCGTATGGTCGGTGAGAATCTTACTGAGCGTCGTATCGGAAAGGCTTGAGATTTAAGAAAGAAATAAAACTTGCAGGCTGAATCTTTTTCACCCCAAAAGATAAAGGAACTTTTTTTTCCTCTCGAAACTTCGAAAATGACCGAGAAAGACGTGTATCCATTTTTTTGCAGCGATGTCTGGTGGCCTCGTTCCACAGAGAAATGCCCATACGTGTGTACAATAATGATCCAAGTAGCGCGGCAGGCCCAATCATTCAATTAGCCCAGCATGGTATCCTCCGAGTTGGTATGATTTAATTCAACAATCAAAATGATCGTACGCCGTCATATAGGAACGTAATGGGTACCGAGTTACAATGGTTGTTCGGTGCTCGTTGTCCTCGTCGCTTTCTTTTGCATACGGCGTCTCGGCTTGAATCTGTTTACCATATTATATAACGCCATGATTATGTAGAGTGGCATATCGACAAAAACGTACCAGTATCATTATATGCTCTTCGCAGAGCTGAATTGAGGTCTCGAGCACTCTGCGAATAAGTTAATTTGCTATGATCTTTCATTAGTACTTCTTATCATACACGATGACCTATGACCCTGTGCAATCACTAGCGATTCATTCTGCGATTCATTGCACGTTAAGGAGGTTGGCTACATACGACGATGTGATAAGAATTTTTTAAAAAATTGCCGATAATATTCTTTAGCATCAAATCCAATGACTCAAATTTTTTTCTATTTTTCGTCTACATAGTTGTCGAATAATTCGAGTTTACAATATGCAATCTGAATCCTGTGCTTTCAATTACTCGATAACTATTTAGAAAAGAAATCTTAAAAAATTTGTCTATTCATATTTAATGACCCTAATTAATAATAAATTATCAAACCTAATTAGTATTTCATAACCCTAAACAATAATAAACCCTAATTATTTCGAATCCTTGGCTGGAGCTTTGGAAACCCGAAAACACCGCAATTGTGTACGAGAACTCTGACTTTTTTTTCGTTCCATTATTCAGTTTTGGCGCAGGTTTTTTGTCGGTGAGAATTTATTGAGTTGCGGACTACAAAAGCGCGATAACTTATACATAAATTCATTAACGTTTGTCACACTTCATATTTTACCTCGTGTCCGATGATTCTCTCGCAAGCATTACGTACTCCTTGGTTCTTGATCTTCCGGTAATTAGAAATCTCGCGAAAAAGCGTGACACCAAGAATTTGGCAACGAAGGAAATATGATCGTTGGGAAAAATCGTGAGCTATGTTTTACATCAACTTTCTGTACATCCAATGACAGATTACCTTAGGGTTACATTGTTGAGGATTCAGATTGTGAAAAATTGTAGGGGCATGGCGCAAGAGGAGAAAAACATTTGGCACAAAAATCGGTTTGCCATTCGTTGCGGTTCAAAAGTTTCCATCCAAAAAATGCTAGAAACTGCGTTGGGGCATGTATGTCGAGGGTTTTTATTGGAAAAAGGTATACACGGTGGAAAAGCCACAGTGATAGAGAAGTGAATGAACGAGGCAAATTCCGGAGGGCTACAGCACATAGATAGTAAATTTATTTGTTACAGTTCACTTGAATCTTGTACCCGAGGCGTTTCGCATCAGGCATCGTTTCTACCCCTCTCATTCTAGCAGGTCCTTATTCAAATCCTATCTTTCTAGAGGCCATTTTCGATCACAGGCCTGGTATTGACAGAACCGTAGAATTTGCTTCATGCAAAATGCATGAAAAAATTTCACCACTCTCGGAGATGCAAAGTGGAAGGGCGCGGGTAATTCCGGTTCGAAGAACCACGTCAAACGACGTTTGTGACATTTAAAGAGATATCCGAATACACGTTGCCCTGGGGTGTAGCTGTAAATTTTTATTTATATTTATATTCTCGTCTCGCATCTCCGCTGCTGCTGATTTTTTTTCACCGTTCCAAAAAAATACAAAACACAGTCCAATAGAAATTTTCGAATGAGAAACCTGCAAATAGGAAAGTTCAGAATCCCAGCCACTGCCTTTATCTCGAGGGGAAAGAAAATCCTGACAATACTTTTTTTTCTATTTTTTTTTTTTTATCTTTCGAGCGTTATCATCACTCGAGGAGACGCTGGCTGTGAGTAATCGTTTTCCTAATCTACTCGTATGCCGCGTTCGCACGCGCAAGGGCCTAGGGAAACTGCGTGAGCTTAATTTTATTAAGGTTCCGATAATCTCTGCGGCTCAACGATTTATACGCGCGCCACGACCTGACTCAACGGAAAACGTGAATGAATCGGCTCCAGAATATTTTCCGTGTGTGATTATCGATATTTTCTCTGAAAGTATAATCGTCCGCAAAGAGAAATGATCTCAATGTTCTGGGAATACGTTTTCATAGGATGGAGCGAATGACGACGAGACTTGCGGCCACAAAGCCCCATCTTTTGATGTCCGGACTAGTGGGTCGGTAAGAGAGCTCCTGAATTTCGTCGGAGAGTCCAATACCGTTCGATCATGGCGATTGAAAGGGTTCGGGTCTCGCACCCAAAGTGCCGTTCGTAATCCCTCCTCTTATATATTCCTCTCGTCCCTTCGTTCTACTTCTCTACACAGGCCGCACAGGGCGGAATGTGGTTGACCAGAGAGTGATGAGAATCGCCTAGTAACCCTTAAATTCTCCTACTGTGCTATTCTTCCTTGAGGAACTCTCTCTCTTTTCTCTCTCTTCGGAGTTTCAAGGCTGGCACTTCGGAAGTAACTGCTTGACAATCTCTCCTATCCACACAGTTGGATCCTTTGGTATGCAGATGGAAGAATCACGTCGAAAATGATCGCCTTGAGGATGAATTCGGTCCACGATTCGATGGAAACGTCGTCGACTGCAAAGTCTCCATTCCAACTCGAGAAAGAACAACAAGAATCAAACGAATAAAACTCAATGAATCAATCGTCCCTCTGGCGCCTGACGAGTTGACGAAAAATCATCAATATCGAATAATTCCGTTCGCTCAATTGACTATTCAAACAATTTACCCAGAGTCGAGAGTAATCGTGTCAAAACATTCATATAACCATGAAACCAGCACAGGACAGAAACTCGCGTGCTATTATTCAGCTGTAATAACTTAGGAATTCCCTCGGGGTTGTATAGCGCGAGTTGTACTGGTTGCTGGTGTGGCGTGCTCGCTCTCCCTTCTTATCTCAAATGACATATTAAAAAACATGACTAATTCGATAAAAATCGACTTAACTTGGTAGGATTACGAGTAAAACACGTGATAGTGAAAAGGACTTGCTGGTGACCATGCTTTTTTCTTTCTCTCTGTCGCTCCTCATTTTTTCCTTTTCTCTATTGTTGTGCGACCCTCGTACGATCGCTATACCGTTCGAGTAACGATGCTAGCAAGACTAAGGGCTATTTATACATATATACGAAATGAACAGGGCGTGAGTAATCATGTATAAGTATCGTATTCGTATTCATGTGGAACACGTAACTTGAGAATTTGAAAAGCCATGTGATAAGCCGCGTCGCGCACGACATCACGGTGCTCCTTAAATATCTAAACAAATGTATACTAATTTATTTATCAATTTATGCATTTATTTATATCCAAAATAATAATTCATCATGATTATTACAACATTCGGCATACCATATAACAATAATATGGTATTCAAACGACGACAATCACAGACGAATGCATGAACGGAATTAGGTATCGCGCACGGAGAGAAAATTTCGCGTTACGCCACGCTACTGGTACAAATTTTCTTTCTTAATATAGTGACAACAAATTTTTTTGCTGCACCAACAAAAGTTTTATGTCAAATGTGATCTGCTGCAGGAGCAAACAACTGTTGCTCCCCCGTAGCATGCACACAAATGTTCCTCGAACAGCAACAAAGTGTTACAGCAGCAAAGACATTTGTTGGACGAGCAAACGCATTTGCTGGACGAACAAATCATTTTTGCTCCAGCGACACGGCATTTGCTACCCCGACAAATCTGGCGTCGATTTGCATTTTTCGTTCTTGTAGCAAATATTATTTTGCTACTATAAGGAAAATTATGCTACGGGTGCTTAAGGCTTTGCCG